>APFE031037668.1:0-13792 GCA_000404065.3 Pinus taeda | reverse complement strand
AAGGAGAACTTCTCATGCTGATAATATAGAATCAAGTGGTAGATGTAGGAGGTGTATCTCAACACCTTCTCTCTTGACAGGTTCAAAAACTGCTCATGCATCTTATCTGATATGTATGTGGCATAATCATAATAGATTGGAGTTTTGCCAGGGGAAAACATAGTCATCATCACCAATACAGTTTCATCAATAAATTCAACTAATTTGTACCCCAAGATGGAACTGATCATATCTGCAAGATCTACACCCAGTTGATTGAGGTAACCAGTAAAAATAGGAGGGTACAACACAGTGTCAGAGTTTTTAATAAACAATTGGTTCAACTTTGTGATCTGAGCATCTGTTAGCATCTTAGCTCCTTGGTTTATCAGATCCAACAAAGACAGGGGAACCAATTTCTTCAGAGTCTTGAACTGTAGCATCTCTCTAATGGCCTCAGCAGTCATGTAGAATACAATTGAGCCTGAAGGGTCAAGCACAACTCTTTGAGTGGGGTCCTAACAGACAGCACACAGATGAATCAGGTCAGGGAATTGGTTGACCTGAGGGAGCTTGAGAATTGGGAGGAAGGAATCCCAAATGCCTAATATGTCTATCCCATCCACATGTTTGGCCTTAAGCTCATTCAGCAAGTGGAGGTGGAACTTGCTGTGTGATGAGGAGTCCTCTGAGATTTGGTAATCCAAGTCTGCCAAATCCTACCACTCCAGCTCTCTCTGAGGGGCATTCAAAGGGGAAACATTGAGGGCCACAGGTGCTACTGGAGTCTCCATGATTACTTCGATTCTATTTTGTATATGGACTGCTTGTTTCTTAGACTGGGCAATAGAAAAAGAGCACTGCCTGAATGAAGAGGTGAATTGAGAAATGAAGGGTAACAAGGCAAGGTTGTAGCAATTGAAATACTGTTTCAGTCACTTGAGAAGGCAAATCTTTTTCTTTAATACTGTTTCAGTCACTTGAGAAGGCAAATATTTGTCTTTAACAGACCTTCCTCAATAATTAAATGTAGGTTTCGGGTTTCAGTTCACGACTGCGCGAACGAGAATGCAGGTTTTCAATCAAAGTTTAGTCCAAACAGGCTCGGCTAATGAATTTCGACTGTTAAATTTCTAAGTGGGAACCTGGTGCAGGGAATTCTCTGGTGAATTATGCGTTTATAGTGCTTTAAGTGAGTTTTTTGTTATTACAGACAAAAACCATGCTTAGAGAAGACTTGCAGGGAAAAATACCTGGTAAATCGATGGACCGGGTCACCAATGCAGGTGGGTAGGTGCGTCGAAGGTCTTTTGGTCGATTTTGAGCAAGTTGGTGCAATTGGTCGTAAAATTCATGCAGAGGGCACAAGAATAGTTCTTTGCAAAAGTGCAAAAAGAACGCGAAAATTGACAAAATATGGCTTTTTTGGGACATTCGCGCCTTTTCTGGATGACGTTAGCATGACGTCACCAGGTGGGTCAAGTTTGGATGAAGTCATCAGGTGACGTGGTGGCCTATGACTGGTCCACGGGGGTGGCGAGGTGGAAGACAGGTGGAGCAATGGTGGACGGGGGTTGCGGACGCGGCGCTGACGCAGGCAGTGACGCAGCGCTGACACAGGCAGGCGGATTGGCGGAAAACCGAAAACCACGGCGGTAAGATATCGGACCGCTTATGCTACGAAAAGGAATCTGTCAGAGGGGGCTCCGATACAATTTGGGGGCGACGCGTGGACCCATCCTGACGTCAGCGTCTGACAGATATTGGACGATATCCTTCAGACGTCGGGGCCAGTCCGATATCCACGTGAACCGTCGGATGAAAAGGGCTTGATCGGACGGTCGACGGGCCATTGACTTCCACGGATGATACGGTGTCGGGCGGGTATTAAAATATTTTTTTCCTTGCGATTTGCGCCCGGCGGGGCCATTAGAAATGTTAATGACTTTTCATAGTTTCTAATGTATTTCTTATTTAACTTGCGCATGGCAAAAACTTTGGGATAAGGCGGACAACTATGGTTTTTAATGAAATTTTGCAAAATCGCGGATTGGTTTCAAAACTTAGGCAAAGTGGGTTTTCATAAAATTTTCACATAAACGTGCAAATGGGTCCCAGACTTAGGATAAGGCGGATCAAGTGGGTTTTTGCATATTTTTTGCTTTTGAGCGGGTATAAGGGTGAAAAAGGATTTTTTTTAAGGTTTCTTAGGCAAAATGAAGGGTTGGCTAAGTAAATGAGTTTCTGAGGGATGAAGAGAGGTTAGGCTTGGGTTCTCAGACTGACGAGATGTCAATTTGACTCCTTGGGAGTAAATCATTTGGCTATAATGCCAAGGAGGGGATATTTATAGAATGCTTAGGGTTTATACACCATGGTGTTATAATAGTAGGGAAAGGGTAACATAGGGAGTTAGATAATAAAGTTAGAGGTTAATATGGAGGGGGAAGGTGAATGAGGAGTGATATTACTAAGTTTTCTTGAAAACAACTTAGTATTAGGGAGTAGATCAAAATGAAAAGAATTTTGCACAAGAAATGTGGCTCTTAAAGGAATCAAGAACCAACATAAAAACCTTGGATTTCTTTCATAACCACCATTGGTGAAGGGATGTTAGTAATGAGTGATGAATCAGGAAAAAAGGGAAGTTAGACATGCTCCCTTATGTTGTTTTCCTTGTATTTGATTAGCAAAATTCAGCTTGGAAGGAACACCACTTCTGCAACCCCATCTTCCTACCCAACTATTTTGCCTAGCATTTTTTGTTTCTTCTTGGAGGGTGCACTTGGACTTGCAGACCCTTTATGTGCCTTTTCTTTTCCATTGGCTTTTTCCTTTGATTTCCTATCTAGCACTACCCTTATTTCTTCCAAGGCCCCAGATTAAGCAGTTGGGAACCTTAGTTTCTCTGCCTAACTACTGATCTGCCGAGATTAAACAGATTGGACAGATTTCTTTCTCTATTCTACAATAGAAAATTGAAACATTGCATGATCCAGATTAGACTGTTGGACCATTCATCAAAATTTAATAGACATGAAGGCATGTACACACCTTGCCTTTCCTTGGAAATATGGGATCTTTGTATCAGCAAAGGAGAGCATATTTGGCATTTGAATTTGCCCATCATGAAATATGAAACCTATTGGTATAGGTATCCAACAGTGGCTCCACATGGGGATGGTTTTTCTTCTTGAAAGACCAAGAAGAGCAGGTTAGCATGCCTTAGCTCTTGGCTATTGCTTCATAACTTGGAGTTTTTTCATCCTTGAACTCTCAAAATTGTAGACTGATATATTTATAACACTTGCTGCAGTCTAGTCTTTTCCTGCTTCTGCAAGATCCTTGAAATTAAGTTATTCACATGCTTAGAGAAAACACTATACACAGTAAATTATGTACAAGGGCAGGCATACTGCATTCATGGAAGGTAGTCAAAATAGTGCTTCAGCATCCTGCCATTGACAGGACCTTCATCCAACTCAGTTTCATCAAGGTTTTTGAGAAAGTAGGTATTATTTCCTTGTATTGCTTGGATGATAAATGGTCCTCTCCAAAGGGAATCAAACTTTCCATGCTTTCCTTTGTTTTCTCTTCTTGAATCCCACTTGAGAACTTTGTCACCCATGTTGAAATCTTCAGCCTTGCTCCTTCTGTCAAAAGCTTTCTTGAGCTTTTCTTGTAGGATTTGAACTCTGTTATAAACTTGGTCTCTGGTTTGCTGTAAGCATATAATTTGATTCACCCTCCTCTGCATATCATTTGGCTCAGCTTGACTTTCTTGAAGTAGCTTCATAACAGGGATACCTAGTGATGAAGGAAATTTGGCTTCTAATCCATAGACTAACTCATATGGGCTGACCCTAATTGATCTCTTGGTTGTTAATCTATCTGCCCATAAGGCATTGACAAGTTTCTTATGCCAATTCTTTTTGTTCTCTTCCAACACCTTCTTTATCATGTTTACCGGGCTTTTATTTGATGATTCTGCAAGGCCATTTCCTTGTGGATAATATGCAGTAGAATGGCCCAAAGTAATGTGGAATTTGTGATAGAATCTGACCATCTTCTTAGATCTGAAAGCAGCAGCATTGTCTGTTATTATCTTATCAGGACATCCAAATCTAGCAAGGATATTAGTCTCAAGGAACTGAATGATAGTGGAATCATTTGCTTGTCTTCATGGAATTGCCTCAATCCATTTAGTGAAGTAGTCTGTAGCTGTTAGAATCCATCTATGTTGGCCTGAAGATGAGGGATTAATTTCTCCAATGAAATCCAAGCCCCATTGCTGAAATGGTCTCTATGTTGCAATAGGCCTTAGAGGTAGTGGCAGTAACTGTCTCTTTCCTTCAAACACTTGACATTTATGACATGAAGTGGTAAATTTCTTGACATTAGAGAAAATAGTAGGCCAATAGTATCCAGCTCTCAGTGTTTTGTCCATAGTGGATTTCCAATATAAATGTCCACCACAATCACCTGCATGAAATTCTTCCATGATCTTGTTAGCCTCCTCTTCAATTAAACAGTTTAACAAGATACCCTCATGGTTTTTCCAAAGCAGATTGCCCTCTATGACACAAAATTTTAAAGCTTTCATTTTTAAGGACCTACATTTAGTTCTGGATAGCCCTGGGGGAGCACACAGGTTTTGTAACACATAACAAATATCAGAATACCAGAGGGATTGTTCAAAGGCTACATTGATCTTTGGAGTCGCCAGCTCCGGTTCACTGTCCAGTTGGTTGATGTCTAAGGCTTGGAAATTTGTTTCAGACATTAATTTGGCCAAACCCTGCCCTTTTATTAGTTTGGTAGGTTTTATTTGAATATCAAATTCTAGAATGTTTGCAATCCATTTTCCTCTTCTACCCTCTAAGTTCTCTTGAGTAAGTATGTCTTTAACAATTGGGCTTGGTACATAGGCTATCACATGGGAATATAGGATGTAGATCCTAAAGTCGTTAATAGCTTTAACCAAAGAATATGCTTGTTTTTCCATGATCTGGTACTTGAGGGGTGCATCTCTAAGAGCTTTACTAAAGAAAGCAATGGGTTTCTCATTTCCTTGGTCATCTTTATGTAGTAAAACTGCAGCAATTGTGTGTTGGGAAGCAAAGGAAAATATGATGAACTCTCTATCAAACTGAGGGTTGGTTAAGACTGGGTTTGAGTGAGGGCAAACTTGATGCCTTCAAAAGCTTGATTTACTTCTACTGTCCATTTTACTTTTGAATCCTTTTTAAGCATGTTATTAAGCAATCTGCTAAGCTCAGCCAGGTTTGGGATAAACCTTCTTAGAAAGTTGATTTTCCCCAAAAAGGCTTGTAATTCCTTTATATTTCTTGGATGAGGCATTTGTAAGATGGCCTGAATTCTATCTGGGTCAATTCTGATGCCATCTTTGGAAATAATGTGACCCAGCAGTTTACCTTCCTCCAAACCAAACAAGGATTTCTTAGGGTTTAAGGAAATTCCATATTTCCTACAAGTTGTGAATATCTGCCTTAGATGTTTCAAGTTCTCTTGGTCAGATTTGGAGAAAGGTGTGAGATCATCTAAATAAATGACAAGAAAGTCATGATTCTCTTTAGCAAAAGCAATGTCCATTGCTCTTTGGAGTATAGCCCCTGCATTCTTCAAACCAAACGGCATTTTAACATATTTAAAGGTTCCCCATGGGGTTGTAAATGTAGTTTTGTCCTGATCATCAGGATGGACCAAGATCTGGTTGAAGCCTGAGAACCCATCAAGTAAGGAAATCCTTGAGGCCCCCACTACTCTGTGCAAGATGTGATCCATCTTGGGTAAGGGGTAATTATCCTTCAAGGATACTTGGTTGAGGTTTCTTAAATCAACACAGAGCCTTATCTCACCAGTCTTCTTTCTTGTGGGGACTAAATTTGAAATCCAATCAGAGAATCTGATTGGTGCTATAATGCCTGCTTTAAACATTTTTTGTACCTCTTGTTCCATTGCTGGGAGAAACATAGGATTGATTCTTCTCAATTTTTGCTTAAAGGGCTTCTAATCTGGCTTGAGTGGGATAGTGTGCTGTATTACAGAGGTGTCATAGGATTTTAGATCCTCATATCTCCATGCAAACACATCCTAAAACTCTTTAAAATGGTCAATGTATTTAGGATTTTGGTCAGGAGGTAATGCAGCAGACAGTTTTATGATTTTGGGTTGTTTAACCGTCCCAATGTTATGCTCTTCTATGGTAGTGTTGAGGGGCTGCAATTTTGGTTTGTTGGGAACATCGTTGGAATCAAAAATGTCTCCTAACAGACCTAAGCCTATTGTAAGAAAATTGTCCTTTAATTGTATCACTTTAGTTTCGTAATCAGCTATCTCCTCACATTTAATTTGTTGGATTTCTTGTATGTTGTGTCTGTTGGAGATTGTAGGATGTGGCATTTGTTTAGCTGTTTTGGGTGATATTGCTTGGTTATTGTGTTTACCATGTATTTGTGATTGACTTGCTGTCTCAAGCCTTTGTGATTGACTTGCTGTCTCAAGTCTTTGTGATTGACTTGTTGTCTCAGTGTTAATGTTAAGACCTGAGAACTCTTCCTGCAAAGTCAAGAAATTGCTTATATGTGTATCATCATCAAACACCTGCCAGTCCTTGACGTTGTTTGGGACAGATGGTCATGTTTTATCTCTTCTGTGAAACAGTGATGGGGCTCAAAAGGCAGCTTACAGGTACTTGCAAATGTGGCCAAACTATGAGCATGAAGATTCTGAGCCCTAGGGATTTTTGCAATCGAAATTCAGTGAATGACTTTAGTAAGCTCAAGTAGCAGCAGATCTATAGGTCCTCAGTCTTTTGTTCATTAGTGACAAAGTTGCCTTTCACTTGTTGGACAACTAGGTCTGACTCTCCCAGTATTGAAACTTTTATGGCTGTTGGATTTTACTATTTTGAGGCCTAGTTAGGAGAGCCTCATACTCGGCCATGTTGTTAGTACACCTAAAGTTCAGTCTATAGGACCGGCCCTCTGCATGGCTATTTTGTTTGTTATGTATCCAAACTCCAGCCCCTGCCCCTAATTTGTTAACTGATCCATCAAATTCTAGGAACCATAAGATCTCTTGTTCTAGGGGATACTGAATAATATCTCTATGGTCTGGATTTGTGAGTTGAAGTTTAGGCTCTTCCCCTAGTTTGACTTTTAGAACAGTCTTTTCATTTGATGGGATCAACTTTACTTTTAGAGCAGCAGTTTGTTCATTAAAGTCCTGATCTTTTTTGAGTGTCTGGTTTTCATCATCATCTAATTTGTCCTCTTGCACATTCTCCTCTTTTGACTCAACCAATGTTTCTATGTCAGGATTTCCTTCATTAATATGCTGATCTGTTTTGGTTATCTGGATTTCTTCATTATCTGTGTGACCTGTATTATCATTGAAAAGGATATATGAGTCTATGTCAGAATGGACAGCATATATGGGGAAGTTTTGAGGCTTTTCCTCAGTGCTGACCATGTATTTCATGAGCGACTCTCTATATAGTCTCTTGGGTTCACCAAAGACTGTGATTGTGGCATATGACATGTCTAACTATAGGGACCCTTGAAGTTTAGCCCCCCATGATCTTGATAATAACATCTCATATTTGGGTGGGATATCAACAACAACGACATCCATCAAGATTGTTTTATTTGGGTATTGGACCAGTGATACACATAAGTCTTTTATCAAGCCTAGACACTTCACTTGGCTGGAATCAAATGATAATAGGTCCTTATATGGCCTAGTAATATCTAGATTCAACCTTTCCATGACTGATATGGGCATCAAGTTATGAGAGGCCCCTGAGTCAAGCATTGCATTGTGTAGTATCTTGTCATGGATATGCAAGCTAACATAAAACGGTAATATCCCTGTGCCTTCTTTTTTTCCATCAACCTCTGGGCCAAACAACAATTCTGGGGTGTCATACAACACGTTGACATTGTCTTTGTTTTGAGTGAGTTGGAGGGACTTCTCAATCTGTTGTTTATAGATGTCATGCTTGGCTAGCTCTGTAAGAGGAATGGCTATTTTCAGTTTGCCAATTTCAGTTTCCAAGTCAAAGGGTTTTTCAGATTGGACCTTAGTGTTGTGGGTGACCACCTTTTCTTTGTTTAGTAAGGTTTCTTCTTGATACTTGTATTGATCTTGGGGCTTGTGTTTTTCATTCACCTCTTGAGGCTTTTTACTTGGATTAGGCTGTACAGATGATGCAGCTTGTAGCTTCTGTGTTTGCTCAGTAACTTCTTCAATAGTTACTTCCTTTGTGAGTGAATCAGTTGTATTCATTGGTTCTGTTACTATGGCACTCTTGGGCTAGAGTCTATCCTTTGTTGTTCCAGGTTGTGTTATGTTTACAGTCCTAGTTCTTAGTTTGTATTGTTTATGAACTTCATAAATAGCTGTGTCATAGCCTTGTTTGAAGTCAAATGACTCACTTGACTTAGTTTGAAATTGTTTACTGTCTTCATCTTCATGATATTCTTGACTTAGGAAGACTTGGTGCCCATCATCAACGCCCATTAGGTGGATATGGGTATCATCCACTTGCTCATTTCTGGATTAGTATTGGCCTTGCCCACATTTGGGTTTTGATTTCTCCTAAAGTTTGGATTTCGATTAGGGTTGTTTTGTGGTGCTTCCCATGATGACTTTCTTTCCACAGATTCCACTCTGTCACCCAACCTCTTCATACCAGAGATTATTGCATCCAATTTCTGGTCAAAGGCTGAGGGTTCCTCTTTAAAGGCAACTCTTTTTTCCAATCCTGCCCTATTCCTCTTAGCAATTAGGTTTGCCTCAACTATGACAGCAACCTTTTGTGCTTCTTCAAGGGTTTGAGGGGCTCTTTCTTTCAATTGATAACCCATATCAGGGTCAAATTCATCAGGGAATTTGTATAAGGCCAGATCAGGAGGAGGTCTTAGGTTTTGGGGTATTGCATTGTATACATTATTGAACCTGGCACAGTACTCCAAAACTGTTTCTTGAGGACCTCTCTTAATCATGTCATATTCATCAAGTATATGTAAGGGGTCCTTATTTTTCTCCCATCTGTTGGTGAAGGCTTGGTAAAGCTCATCAGGGGTTGTGATGGTATTTGCAGGAAGTGACCTGAATCAAGTTCGGACATCACCTGTTAAGCTTTGGACAAAAATTCTCATCCTCACACTCTCATCATCTATCTCATAGTTCTCAAAATGATCTTGCATTCTCTTAGCATGCTGAATAGAAGAGTAAGGGCCAGTGGAGTTAATATATGAGATTTTGGCTTGGTAATCCTGAGGTAGAGCTGCAGGATTAGCAGGTAATTGCGGAGGTGCATATCTCATAGCCATATTGACAAGGTTTGGGAGATTGACAGGGACAACTGGGATAAGAGGAACAATGGGTACCACAGGGGTAATAGGTATGGCAGAATCTAGAGTGTTGGTCAAGAGAGTATGAGTGGGGGATGAGGATGTGGGAGGAGGGCTTTGAGATGTGGATGGAGAACTAGGGGAATTAGGGGTGGACCGAAAAAGAACCTTGATTGGAGTGGGGATGGAGTTGGGGTGAATTGTCTCTGGACTAAGGTCAGCAAGATTATCTGGCCCTTGTTGCTTCTTGATGAATTTAGATATTGTATTAGGATTTTCAAAGACAGTGGGTGGGTTTGGGTCAGGATTTTCCCTAGTGTACCGAAGATTCTTCTTCGGAGCTAGTTTCTGAGCTGGTCTCTTTGAGTTTTTTAGGAAAATTTATGTCTTGCAATGACTGGACAAGATTTTGAAAAGGCAATATGTATCTCAAAATGAGTATAAAGAGTACCTGAATCAACTCTTCCTTGAGGCTGTAAGTGTTGGTACAGAAAACATCTTTAAAGGCTTCTTGACTGATATTCAGATTTTAAGCGTAATTTTAGCAGACATACAGTATTTTCTAAATCTTGAAGAGGTCCCCAGTGGAGTTGCCATTTATTTTAACACCCAGGTTGTTCCCTATGACTCCCAAGGGAATACGGCTGGGGTAACCACTAACCAATCTTTGGATTGCAGCTTCTAGCCCAGCTGTAATCAGAGATGGCTCTCTCTTAAAGGTTTGTCTCTATTCTATGGAAATTTTAGGCTAGTTATGAAATTAAGGTTTTTGGTTTATGTTTGGTTGGGAGGATGTCTTTCTGAAACTTTAAAGTGTAGTTCTGCAGGTAAAATTAGTCCATTGGTCAATGGAGTCTGTGGCTGTTGGTTTCTTGAAATCCTGAGTTTGATGCAGCTGGAGTTACAGGTCCATTTAGATACTTCATGAAACATACTTTAAATTGTGATAATGGAGTGCAAACAACCAGTGAAAAAGCAATTAAGAATTTTTCACTAAGCTGGGATGTGAGAAAGGGATGTATTGCTCAGGAGCAAACTTGAATTCCTGAAACAATAATCACTGTGATGATATAGTGTGAAAGGGTAGCAATTAAGAATTACGCTTTCATTACTATAACTGAAGAAAAGACATTCAAAATAGCTTAGATTGAGTTCAGGGTAATCTGTGATTAAATCCTGGAACTATTCTTTTTCCTTGCTATTAACTGTTTAAACACAGGAAACATGAAAGAGATATGAAAGATAACAAACACATAACAAAGAGTTACAAGAGAAACTTATTGTCCCATGAGATACGCAGGAATCCTGCAACTTTCAGCTAAACACCAACAAAACATCAAGCAACACAGAGCTTTGGAAATTCCATCATCCTTTGTATTAGTTCTCTGAGAATTACAGTAAAAGAAGAGCAGAATAGATATGAGCAATTTCTTACATCCAATTTCCAACCCCTACTAACAAATGCGAGGGGGAATATATAGCAGTCTCATACAAAATATCTCAGGCATTGAGTCATCTGAGAGGTAAAATATCTTCATTAACTCGTACAGAAATTGCAGATAAAAAGATTACAATCTTTAATGCAACATAAAAGCTCTTAACTCCTGTTAGAAAAAATTGACCTTTGGAGCTCACAGAGTCGGTTGAGCGCTTTGTTATAACTGTTGAATGACGTGTCTGTGCAGTTCTATCCTTCTGTAGCTTCTCGGCCCTGTCACCTGTGACTGCCAGTGCTGCTGTGGTGGCCGAATACATTTGCTGAGTTGGCTCAACCTCTTTCTGCATACCTGCTGATGTGTCTTTATCTTCCTGTGTATGAAAACTTAAATATTTTCAAAAAGTAACAACATAATTACTGACTTTGATTCAATAGTAATTGTATCAAATTATCCCACACATCCTATGTAGGCAATTGATGCCTCAAAATTGACCCCATGGTCTCATCTACCTCTGTGTACTTGTAAAAATTTGGTGGCTCATCAAACAAGTGTGTGACTTCATTCATAATAAAAAATAAACTCTCCACCCTGTTGAAGAGGGTCTGTCCTGTTGCTGGTCCTGTTTCTACTGATGTACTAGCTGTCTCTGCAATTTGATTTCCAGCAAAAGTGTTCACTCTCTTGGCATATTTTTCATATGAGAGCAACCTTCCTGATGTCTCCAGCAAGCTGGGAAGACCCCTGTTTTGCAATGCCATGAACCTGTTTTGGAATTTGTTGATATCTGCTTGCATATCCTAGGTTCTTCTTTCCAGGGTCTGAACTAGGTTTCTTAATGTTAGGAACCTTTTGATCAGTGAAATGGTCTTAGTCCTATTGCCAATTCCAATTTTGATGAGCTGGAAGCTTGTCCTGTAGTTCAGCACGTTTATCATTTTAGTGGCAATCTCAGGCATATTTCCTAGAGATGCCCTTGCCCGTTGGATCTCTCTGTGTGCTTTCCCAATGAGCGTTATTTGCTCATGGATGGCTTCAATGTACTCCCACTGGTCTGTGATGGACTGGCCAATATTGGCCCACAAGACCCTCTTGAGTTCAGATGTCACCTTGTCTAGTGTCAGCTCTTTTTCTAGCTCAATTATTCTCTTCTTAAGAGCCTTTACCTCCCTTTCTCTTTCAGCCACATTCTTCTTGGACTTTTCATATTTCTCATTGATTTTCGCTAGAGTGTCTTTGGCTTGATTTAACTCTGACATTTGAGATTCCAAGGCTTGAATTTCATTCCTCAGCTTTTGCATGTCAAGGCTTTTAGCCTGCTCTGTTGGTTGTTCTAAGGTGGATGGTGTTGCCTGTTGTATCTGCTGGCTGGGAGGGGCAGTGGTTTGAGGGATTTCCTCAAGATTTATTGTTTTTGGAGGAGGTTGTGAGGTTTGTCCTGCCTCCTTTTTCTGCAATGCTGCCTGCAGGGTAGCCTCTGATTCCTGCAGCTTCTCTTCGGTGTGGATGAGCTCTTTATATAATGTCATCAGCATAGCAGCTGCATCCTTATCTTGCCTGAGCTGGGCAATCTCTTCTGTTTGAGGATGAAGAGTTGTTGGGATCTTTACCATTTTTCTCAATGCTGTCATATCAGCATCCCTCAGCTTCAGAATCTCCTGCACTGCCTTGACATCTTTAGGATCATGTCCAAGCTCTATTATGATTTCCTCTAGAGCTTTGATCCTATTGTCTTTAGCTTGAGAGGAAGCCCTTTCCAGCTCAAGTTGTCCAGTGGTGTTGTTTAGGCTATTTTGCACCCTATAGTTCACCAAGGTTTTATCTGCCAAGGTGGCATACACCATCTCACACGTTTGTTTGTGCAATTCTATTTGATCCATTGGGTGGATGTCTTTGGACAAGACCTCCAAGTTGGTCCTGATATAATCTGCAGCTGACTGCGGTTGCTGCACTGCTAGTGTAAAATGGCTCATAATCATTTTACCCTCATGTGCATCATATGTAGACATGAGTCTTTGCTGGTTTGTGGGGGGCATTTTCAATAAATGATTATATAACTGCAGCCTCAAGGGTTCATTTCTCTTTTTGATATCCTTGAATTCCTGCTTGATGCTCTTCTCGCCTTCCCTTTGCTGGCCTGAGGAGCTAACTTCTCCTCCTGCTGCCCTATCTTGCTCTTGTTGGAAGGAGCTGGCCGAGGCCTCCATGCTGGGCAGGTATGTACCTGAAGTCTACCCCATTGGCATTTCTTCTTCAGACAAAGGGTTTAACCTTTGCCTCTTCTCCCCTTGAGTTGGTGAGGCAGTAAGGGGAGTCTCTCTGTCCCTTTTCCTGTTTACATCCTCGCTTTGAGGGGTTTGGAGGACAGAAGAGTCAATCCTTGAGTCTTGCTTGGGAGGTGCCATTTGTGTTGGCTGTTGCTGTGTGGCCATTGGGGCCTCTGTTGTCTGTTCTCCCTGATCTGGCTGCTCATTTTGTGGTTGTTGTACCTGTTGGGGTTGCTGAACCTGTGCCTGTTGTACCTGTTGCTCCATCTCTTTTTCCTTGCCTTTGCTAGGAGCTTGACTTGTGGTTTGAACTGCCTCCTGATGTGCTGTGGAGGATGAGGCAACCGCTCCTGCTTGAGGCTTTGGCAAAGAGAATACCCGTGCAGGAAGTTCCAAGTCAGCCAATTTCAGAAGATGTCTTCTTTCTCTCTCATTCAGTTCTTCTTGTGTGACCGGTTCCTCCAGTGTGCCCCTTTTCCATTTTGGTTGATTGGCATATTTTTCAATGTGGGGCAAACTTACATGGTCATAACTAGAGAGCTTATATTTGAGCCTTATGAATGATATGGAGTGATTGGGGTCATAGGGTTTCCAGAGGAAATTGGTTTTCAAGCCAAGGCATTCTAGCTTTCTATCAGCTTCTTTCCAGCCTTCCCTTTTGTTCAAAACAAGGTGGCCCAATTGATTTTTCACTTTCAGTTGTGCCTTCTTGCCCTTGCCTGAGAAGTGT
>APFE031037657.1:0-26558 GCA_000404065.3 Pinus taeda | reverse complement strand
GACTTGAAAATTCATGAACAGAAAAATAACCCTCTAGCAGATTTAACCATTTATCTACGGCATCTGTGTCTATTTTACCCTCGAAGATGGGGATTTCAAAATTAACTTGTACCTTAAAGGGCGTGGCGTTTCCAAAGTAGCTGCTAGAAGCCGATGTGTCACCTCTAGGTAGCCGCTGAAGGATCTGCGCAAAGCTATCTATCATCGCGTTCCTTTGCCGCTCGAGGGCTTCTTCGAGCAAGATTTTGATAGGATCTCCTGCCCCCTCGTCTTTCTTCTCATCCGCGATGGGAGGCCGTCGGGATTTGTGAGGTTGGTCTTGCAAAGGTTCGACTAGTTCAAGCCCTAACTCCTTATATCCCGACCTCGTTGGGGACATGCAAAGAAAAACAAAGAAAAAGCAGACCGCTCTGATACCACTAATCCAGATTTAAACAGGAATGCAATAAAATATAGAGATAACCATATACACAAACATGCAGCGGAAATAACACTTCATTTCATTAATGGAAAATATTGAAATATGCTTACAACCGGAAATAGAAATAAACCAGCTAGGGCGATGGTAGCTTATCTTTGAGAAGAGATGTGTGGCTACATGCCTCTGAAATGTGTTACAATGAGGCTCCAAGGCCTATTTATTGTTTAGAAACAATGGAAAAACCCTTCACATTCCAAAACCTAACCCTAGAAGATGAAACGGCAACTTGTGAGCCCCGTTTTTGGGTAAGTTGGTACATCAATTTCCCGGGGTCGCGAATTGGTTGTCTTATCTCTGTTTGACGCGCATGATAGCCCGTTGGAAATATCTCTCCGAGGACTACGACAGAAAAGACGATTTTTAGACAGAGAAATCGTTGGCGGTAGATTTCCCAAAAAACGTCATTTAGGGCCTTAAAACGGCTCCGGAAGTTTAGGACCCGAAAAACTGCTAAAAATAGTAAATTGTGCTATAATTAAGGTAACTGGAAAAAACTGCACGAAGCACTAGAGGGGATCCAAGTGGAATTAGCGGGTGGCCACCAATATCCACATGGATCAATGACACACCAACAATCAAGATTATCATGGAGACGGGGGCCATATAAAGCTAATAATGGCTACATTATGTGGAGGTGTAGAGTAAGCTTCATCAACACAATGAAAGCACCTTCCCTTGCACCTCTGCACAATTAAGGCATAACTACAATTGTTAGTGGTGTTATCACTTAAAGAAAACCCTAGCTGTGGGAAAAACCCTAAGGTAACCTCATAACCTCTTTTAGGTTGAAAATCAGCCCTTCAACCCAGAGAGGGATCTCTCCATAAAACTCAACTACTCTATGGTCATTGTAGTAGAAGGTTTCGCATTTGAGTTTGGTGGCCAAATTTAGATCATAGGATAAAATTGGTTAGCCAGTTTACAAAACATACCATTAGGCATGGATTCCATTTCTTAAACAAGTAATATTATAGATCTAATGAGAAAGCTATAAAAAACATGATAGAAAAAAAAATCCTTTAACTATCTGAGAAACTAGAAGAAAGAACTAAAATGAAACAGAGTTTATAGCTAACTAAGGAAACAAATATTAATGGATGATAAATACAAGAAAGGAGCATCAATGAATCCCAATCTTAGATACTAACATTTTCAGACATGAAATAAAGTTTTTATAACAAAGAGCAAACTGATAGGGAACTACAACACATGAGTTTCCGATAAAATGCTTATTAAAAATTGTAATATATTCAAGACTTATCAAATATACCAAAATGAAAATGTCTTTTCAATAAATTTCCAACCATTCTTCATTATTCATAAACTTTTTTATAGAACTTGCATCAACTATTTGCAAAATAATGGTCTCCATATTACTTACTGTTATGAAACCAGCTCACAAAAATATAGAAAAGATAAGATCAACACCTTAGAAATAAGCCTCTTTGAGGGGGCAACCTCCCTTACATTACAGAAATGAACAATTCTTTGATGATACAAATGACTAAACCTCCCTTCTATATATACAAGTCTAAGGGGTCATAATATAATCAAGCTGACATAACGGTAATAACATAATGGCACAAAAATAACAATAGTGGGTTTCTATGGGGCATACTAATAAAAATATGGGGGCAATAGGGGAAAAATAATAACAATAAGGGATACAATGGCAATAGTAATGGGGGTATCACTAGTATTATAGGGGCCTAACATGCCCCTCTCCTTCCAAAAAGTATTGTCCACAACACTTGAGTAGTTTTGGATGATTTTGTATAAAATTCTCATCCTCCCAATAGTTTGAACTAGGAGCTTGTCACCTATAACCTTCTTTAAACATGAAACATGGAAAACTGGGTGCACTCGGGAAGCTGCAGGAAGCTCCAATTTGTATGCCATAGTACCAATCTTTCGTAACACCTTATATGGACCATAATACTTTGGTGATAATTTATTATCCTTCTTATATTGCTTGAGGGACATTTGTTTATATGGTTGTAGTTGTAGGAATACCCAATCACCTACATCAAAACTTTTTTCACTGTGATGTTGATCTGCCTGTTGTTTCATTCTATTATGGGCCAATGTGAGGTTATCCTTTAAGAGTTGGAGAACTTGTTGTTGATGCTCAATGTGATGTTCCACTACTTGAACATTAGAGTTTTCTCTTAAATATGATGTGATGGATGGTGGATGATATCCATAAAGTGCCATAAATGGGGTCATTTTTGCTACAGTATGGAAGGAACTGTTATACCACCATTCAGCGAGGGGAAACTGTTTGACCCATTATGTTTGTTTATCAGATACCGAGCAATGAAGATATTCTTCCAAGCATTCGTTTACTATCTCAATTTTCCCATCAGATTGAGGATGATAAGATGAGCTATGAGCTAACTGAGTACCGAGACAAGAAAATAATTATGTCCAAAAATTTCTAGTGAAAATGGGATATCTGTCGCTTACAATAATCTTTGGGTTTCCATGTAGCTTTTGAATTGTTTCCATAAATGCAGTAGAAACTGTACTGGCTTTAAATGGATGTGCTAATGCACAAAAGTGTCCATACTTGGTAAGCCTATCAACTACCACCATGATGACACTCTTCCCTCGGACTTGGGTAAACCTATGATAAAATCCATTGAAACCTCCTCCCAACGTTGGCTTGGAATGGATAAAGGTTGTAATAAACCTGGGGTATTAATTGTTTCAACTTTATTTTGTTGGAAAACCAAACATTCTTCAACAAACTTTTGAATATCCGATTTAAGGCCATCCCAAAAAAATTCCTTCTTAACCCTGTGGTAAGTTTTTAAAAATCCTGAGTGCCCTTCTAAGGGTGAAGTGTGCAATTCCATAATAATATTTTGTTTGAGTTGGGAATTCTTACATAGGTATAAGCGATGTTTGTACCATAATGAATCATTTTTCCAGCTAAATGTATCAGATGTACAAGGATCTTGTTGTAACTTTCAAATGAGTGCCCACACTTCTTTGTCATTCTTCCATTCCGCCCTTGCTTCATTTATTCAATCTAGTTGGATAATATAAATGGCGCACAACAATGCCTCCACATCCTCAACCTTTCTTGAGAGTGCATCAGCCACAACATTTTTCTTCCCTTTTCTGTAGATGATTTCAAAGTCATAACCCAACATCTTTGTGACCCATTTTTGTTGTTCTTGAGAGGATAATCTTTGTTCTAAAAAGTATTTAAGACTATCATGATCCATTTTTACCTTGAAGTGTCTTCCCATTAGGTAGGGTCGCCATTTCTTAAGTGCATGTAGTATTTCCATATTCCTTCTCATAAATAGCTTTGTGTAAATACCTTCCCTTGATTGGATGACTTTCGAAAGAAATAGGTCTTTCATCTTACACTAAAATAGAACCAATTCCATTTCCTGAAGCATCACATTCCACAATAAAGGTTTTTGTGAAGTCCAGCATAGCTAAGTATGGTGCTTGGTGCATTTCCTCTTTAAGAAGTTCAAAGGCCTTTGTTGCTTCTGGAGTCCGTGAAAATGCATCTTTCTTCAATAATGTTGTTAGAGGTGCTGCTATTCTCCCATAATTTCTAAACAAACTTGCAATAATTCCCTGTCAACCCGAGAAATACTCGCAGATTCTTTATGGATGTGGGGATTTTCCTTTCCTTAATGGCTTTAATTTTTATAGGGTCTACCTTAACACCTTCATGAGATACAATATGACCCAGATATTCCACCTCTTGTACTCCAAAGAAACATTTGGAGCTTTTTGCATATAATTGTTTCTCCTCCAATAGTTTGAGCACCCTGCCAACATGTTGAACATGATCCTTCCAAGACCTGTTATAGATTAGTATATCATCAAAAAATACTAACACAAATTTTCTAAGGGCTTGAAAATGGAATTCATTAAACCTTGAAATGTAGAAGGTGCATTGGTAAGGCCAATGGGCATGACCAAAAATTCATAGTGACCCTCATGAGTTCTAAATGTTGTTTTCAAAAATGTCTTCAGTCTTCATTCTAATTTGATGATATCCTGAACGAAGATCCAACTTGGTGAAGTAAATTGATCCATGCAATTCATCCAATAATTCATCAATGACAAGAATCGGAAATTTGTCTTTAATAATGAGTTTGTTGAACTTCCTATAATCCGGAGATATGCACCATGATCCATCCTTCTTGTGCACCAATACTTTTGGAGCAGAGAAAGAACTTTGACTAGGTTGAATTATACCAGCCTCTAGCATTTCTACAACCATACATTCAATTTCACTCTTTTGGGCATAGGGATATTTGTACGGCCTGATTTTTGGAGGAACACTTCCTGGAATCAAATGAATAGCATGATCATGATCACAAATAGGTGGGAGACCTTTGGGAGTCTCAAATACCTTGGAATGATTGTCCAAGACGTTTTGGAGATTTGGAGAAATAGATGATTTCGATGTGGGAACCTCTAGAGAACATAATTGGGAAATTACACCTCGTTGTTCCTTCTTTAGAAGCTTTGTCATACCGTTAGAGCTGATTATATCTCACAATTTCCCTGTAATACCCCTTAATTCAACTTCCTTTCCTTCCACACAAAATTTCATGAAAATTTCTTGAAAATTAAAAGTTATTGTACCAAAGGATTGTAGCCATTGGACTCCTAATACAACATCAACACCACCCATTGGAATGGAAAGCATTGGGCTATTTAATACATATTCTCACATAAATAACTTGATATTATGGCACTTTCCAGAGCAATTTATGGTTCCTCCACTTGCAACCATCACTTGACACTCTAATGTTGGATATAGGAAGCAATTCAATTCCTCTGCTATCTTACAATGGATAAAATTATGGGTACTTCCCAAATCAATCAACACTATTAACTTTTTCTTCTTGATATGTCCTTCTATCTTAATAGTTTGAGGAGTGGTAATTCCAGCCAATGCATTACAAGATATGGTTGGATTATTTCTTCTTTATCTAGGGTTTGTTCCTGCAGTATATCCCCTTCTTTTGACATTTCTTGTTCTGTTTCTTCCTCCTCTTCACAATCTACGTAGAATAATTTCTTCTCAGCACACTTATGACCTTTAGTGTATTTGTTGTCACAACTGTAACAAATCCCTTTTGCTCCTTTTCTTCCAATTATTGTGGTGTCAACCTTGTAGGTTGTGGAAGGCTAGGGGCAACAACACTTCCATCTTTATAGTTGTGAGTGGTAGGCTTCCTGATTGCCATAATTTTGCTTTCCATTTTTCTTGCTAACCTGAATGTAATAATTAGTAGTTGGTTTGGTTGTATGAGGATAAAATTGAGATCAATGCAATAATTGTGGGTGACAAGGGAGGCCTTTCTATAGTAATTGTGGAACTAAGAAACAAAGTCACGGGTGAATTCATTACTTTGGTTTGTCATTCCATGCATAATTTCCCTACATTCATTCATAAAGCCCCGCTTAGCAAAATTTGACATCATTTAGAAAATATGTCGATGTTACTCAAACTCAACCTAGGATATGATGTGTATTATGATCTATCGGAACTATGGCTTATGATGTGCATTGTGGCATATTATAACTTCCTCTATACCTAAAAATATCAATTATAGTTAATAATTTGAACCAACCAACCAACACAATAAAGAATACTTGATTTCCATCACTATCTTTTCAACAACAACAAAAAAACCTTTACTTTTCAGTTGGATATTGGGACTTGCATAGATCTCCAAAGTGTCTTACCACATAAAAATGGTTTAGGAGACTTGCATGGATCTACCAAAATTTCTTCCCACTTAGAATTGATAAAAGTTTAATGATGAGATGCAATCCTTTGGTGGGCTTGGCAAGATTATTTCTAATTTTAAACATTGTGCTTTGTGTAATACCTATCCACTAATCACCAATATTTGCAAGTCTATCACATATCATTTGAATAATAATAAAACCATTGTATTTCTGGATGACTTATCATTGGATCATAACAACATGATAGCCATCTGATATATGATGTCACTGTTATATTATTATCTTGTTATTGATTATGCCAACCTTGGAAAGGTCAGAGTTCTATTAGTTTTGACTCCCGAGTTTGGCTATCGTTATTAGAAGCATTTTGAGAAAGTGATGCTTCTCAACTATTGGTCCTTGTAATTGTTAATTTTTCTATAGAATTAATGGTGTACTATAAATTTTTAGTTTGGTTCCAAAGAAGTAGATAAATTGAATATTTTTTCGATGACCGCATAGAAAATTTATAGTGTGTGTAACATATGTATGGATTGTCATGATTGTTAAAACCAAATATATGGCATGATGACTTTATATTATTATTTACCATATGAATGGTTGTAGCAAGACAAACATTATTTACACTAACCAAAAAAATTGATATAGTGTAAAAATTAAATAAAAGAACAAAAAATAAATAAAACCACCTCTGCACAAGTTCATTTTTTCTTCTTTCATTTTGTTTTTACCATCTAAAAGTGAATGCTTTGTTTCCAATGTTACATCTCCAATTATCAACAAATCATTGTTAGGTAAATCAAATAGGATAGCCTAGAATAATACGACACGGAAAGTAATCATCGATCGGTTTTCTTGATTCTAGTGTAATTCTTAATTATGTAGCGAGCTTTAATTATGTGGAGATTCCTCCCATACCTCTGGAGTTTTAATTTACGAAAAAATTAGTATAGAAATAAAAGATCTATGAGCACAGACCTACATTCCACATATTTCATTTTTGATGCAGTCACTTCTCCACACTTCTACATTTTTTCTCTCACAAACATCTTCACCATACACGAGGAACCACGGAAATGAGATTACGAGGGGAACTTCATATTGTGCACTGCCAAAAATGTGTTGCTTCTACATGCCTAAAAAGGGTCAATTTTAAATTGACCTATTAAATGTCGTGCCCTTAGAAAGAACAATTTGAATGCACATTAATTTCATTTGTACCAAGGTGGGAAGGTGCCTAGGTGATGAAAATGGTAAATTGTTTTGATCCCGTGACTCAAAACAATGATCGCATGACTCAAAATGATGATCCAATCTACTTGATTCATAGGGAAAAAACCAAAATGCTTTATCATGTCAATGCCATGGTCAGTAGCTTAATTAAAGAGAAAATTTGGGATTTACTCCAACCCGATAACAATGCTCCCATCTCTTCCATGAAATATGTTGTTGACATCAACAAACATTTCCACTATGGCTATAAATATTGAGATGGCTACAAAATTTCCAACATTGAAATAAAAAATTTGGTGAGAAGAACAATCCTTGAAACTATGCGTATGTAATAACACCTTGAATCTAAAATAAGTTCCTACTTCTTGGTATATAGAATATTCAAATGGGTGAAACAAGAAACGAGATTTTAGCAATTCCAAATAGAGTAAATTCTCATTACCTTGCATCATGAAATATAATCTATCAAAATTTTCCATCAAACTCATCTCTAAAATTACTCCATAAATTTTTATCTTAGGCTCTCGTGGCACGTTAAAGTTAGTGAAAGCAACTTATTACAGTGGAATCGAATGATGTCTTGCATATTTAAGGGAGTTGTAGTATGATGGGTCATATTTTGTCACCACATTTTAATTTCCACACCATGGGATACAAATGGTCTCCACGTTTTGAAGCATTCAGTACGGAGATGTGGAGGTAAGGAAGTGAAAATATTTTACTGTGTGGAGGATGAAGTATGTGGAGGAGAATAGGGGCCCTTTGCATAGATGGGGTGCTCTGACATTGACACTGACATTTTTGTTACATATCTACTCAATTGTGCAAGAATTGATGCAGTTGCATGTTCCTTACATAAGCGGGGGAGGGGCGCTAAACAAATTTTGAATTAATATTATTATGTTTCGATGTGTGGAGGAAAGATTATGTGTGGGATAATAGAGTATGTATGGGGGAACGAGGTTCTTTGTATAAGCAGGGGTTCCTTGGCACTGACATTATGGCTAAAAGTAGAGATTTTACTGGCGGAAGATGGAGCAATTTCAAATCTTAGACGTCAATTTTTTCTTTACATGCCTTATCACTTTTGATGCATTATATGTAGGTGTGTTGGTTGTGAAATAAATTGGTTAATGTTACTCTTTACATTGATCACATTTCCTTTAATTTTGCATTTAATGCTACTAAATATGTTGTCAAAACTTTGGCATATGATCTTATGTGAGGAGAACAATTTTTGAAGCCAACAAGTTATTACTCTAGTCGTTGGGCAACAAATGCTTTTGTTGTAACAATTATCATAATTGTTGGACTATAAAAGCTACTCGTATTAAGCATGGTACAAGTGATTCAATTGAGTAGCAATTTGTGCCATGAAAAGTTTGGTATATCTTTGCAAAAGTAGACAATGTATGAAACACTCCCATGTTTCCTTGTGCAAACCTTTCACTATGTGGAGGACGAGGGTCTAGATACAGAGCTGAGATATGTGGAGGAAAGGGTATGTGTCAGAGAAAAGGAGTGCATCGATGAGTTTATTCTATAGAGACTGAATTAATTTTAAATTTTTTTCCATTTAAAACTTTTACAAATGTAGTTGTGCAAAATAGCAGTGGCATAAAGTTGTGAATATGTGCAGAATCAAGGATGTGCAAAAGGATATTTTAATTGTAATGTGTTTTAACTCTTTTGGAGTTGGGACACGTACCATATGACCCACAACATTCATTATTATGGTTATTTTTGTGTAATTAGGCACATTTTTTTTTATTAGTGGGAGTGCAGAGATGATTTTATTCCGCAAAGATGGAATTAATTTTAAATGGTTTTCGATTTAAAACTTTTATAAATGTAGCTATGTGGAATAGAAATTTCATAGAGTTGTGAATATGTGCAGAATGAAGGATGTGTGGAAGTATATTTTAATTTATACTGTGTTTTAATTCTCTTAGAGTTGGTACACATGCAATCTAACACACCACATTTATTATTATGGCTATTTCTACGTAATTAGGCATGTTTCTTTCTCTCTTTTTTAAATTTTATTTTTTTTAGTAGATATTGCAAAATGTGGAGGTCCATATAATGAAAACATGAAAGCTTAGTTCGCACTTCAGCACAAGACCAGTGGTTATTTTATTATTGATAGATTGTGCAAAGTGCGGAGGTATGCACAATGAAAGCTTGAGAGCTTCTTCCACACAATGGATTTCCTTTGCAGTCCCAAATGTATGCATTTGTGTTATTTTGAAAGTATATGTTAGTATTAATATTTTAATTCTTTGAGAATAATGCTTCTAGATTTGATATTTGAATGCTTGTGTAGTTTTCTCACTCCATCTACACGTGGGTACATTGATTGAATAAGTGTGTAGGTGCATAGTCGGTGAATTGAATATTGAGAGGACTGGTATTTACCCACGACGATGTTTTTTATTAATCAGAGGACACACGTCGAGACGATAAAAAATTTGGGTTGCTACTTTATTTGTGTAACATGCTTCAGATGCAAAATAGTCATTAGTGGTGATTTCTAGGGAAACGAGTCTGCAGGAATTTGAAATACATTTTATTTGCAATGATACAAACAAGTAACTCATTTCATCCTAATTAAGTTTGTTGAATAGTGGAATGTGTAATGTTTCACATAAATTTCTCGTTGGAAAAATTATTTCACACATGCCTTCTTTCTTGTTACATTTTTGAATTAAATACTAATGACAAGACAAACATTAGAATGATAGAAAGATCTATATGGCATCTTTATCTCTGATACAGATATTTCGTGACATATGTCAAACACAAAAACATAACAAGTGGTGATTTATAAGGAAACAAATCCACAAGCATTTGACATCATTAGCAGCAAAAGGAAAGAATTTATTTGTTGATAAAGATATGAGCCTTTTCTAATCAATTATGTATTGCGAATAGTGGATCGTGTAACATTCACTCTTTGCAAATTGTGTTTAAAAGCTTGGAGTATTGTATAGGATTTTGTTGCCTTATATAAATTGTTATCTATGAAATTGAGGTTACAACTTCAATATTATCTCAATGGCATTTCTACTAAATCATGGGTGGTAGCAGTAGTGTAGAAATACAGAACCTCTATAATACTGCAAGTTTTTAAATTAATTCACTTTTGTCGGTTTTCTATTTGCATTTGATGGTTTCTTAGATGATTATCATGATCATTGTTAGTTCGAAATTATTTTGTATGGTAAATGGATGTTTCTTATGACACGTATAACCATGATATTAAAGTAGTGGAAAAGTGCACGGTAAATGCACGTGATGGTGATTATATTTGGTATGTTCAATTGCTAATTATTGAGTGTGTCATGTGTAATAGTTTTGACATGGGTAATAGTAACAGTTGTGAGAGAATAGGTGTGCATCGCAAGGAACATAAAAAATTTCATTGCAATGTTTCATATGTGCATATGCATTCATTATTATTGAATTTCATAACATTCGAACACTAGAAACATTGGGTCTTTTCACATATCTGTAATCATAATACTCATAGGAGTTTTTTCTTGTGTGAACTTTATAATCAAAGTACTTATGTGGGGTTTGGATACATTGTAAATGACAGATAATTAATTAGTGTAATTTATGTGGATGTATAGAGTGTTAGGTTCTATTTCTTGACTTGTGAAATTTACTCAAAGTCGTTAGTTTTTTATTTCGAATTATTTATAATGTTAAATGGAATTTTCCCTTACTATAGTAGTGATTTCAAATGTTTCTTGGTTCATTTGCCTAAAAATCACTACCTACTACGATTTTGTGTTTGAAACAAGTTATGAAATATTTTATCAAAGATAAATCTATCATTGAGATTTAGTATCGTTTTGATCTTTTTTTCTCTTATTAATAGAAAACACCATTATGGGTAAATATTAGTGCTTTTAACCCGGATGCAGGTGTTAACGTGCATTTAAGTTGAGCCACGCGGAGAGGACAGTGGGCAGATGCACAGGCAGATGGAAATCAAGTTCAAGTGGGTTGGAATGAACAACATTCATTGCTATTCAATTCGGCCTCTGTCCCAATGAAACTACGAGGGAATTTACAGGATGGCAGCCAGAACATTCGCCATTGTCCGTGTTTGTGCGCAGGAGGAGAATTGTAGCTCTGAGGTGGAAGGAGGGGAAGGACAGGTAAGGAAAGAGGAAGGAGGCAAAGGCGTCAGAAAGCCTCACCTCAAGGTTCAATTCTGCACAGCATCGGCATCTGGTTTATGGCATTCTCGGGAGGTAGAGGTGAGGAATGAGCAAAGGTTTTGTTCTGTAGTGGTGCAGCACTGCGGAAGCGTTACCTCTCATGTGAACGGCTCCGAAATTCTCAATTTAGAGGTGGGCAGCGAAGCAATTGCTACGTTGCAAAATCTTCAGCTAGAGATAGAGCATCCTTCGCATCCCATGGCTCCTCGTCTGTGCACTACACCTCGCCGTGGACGCAACTATGGGCAGAGGGGAAGTTCAGGAAGCAGGGGCAGTCAAAGCCCACGACGAATTTCACCCCTTGCTTGTGCTTCGCCCCCTTCAATCAGGTCGAAAGATTCAGGCTTCTCTATTAGCAACACTGTGCAGTCGGCAAAATTTCAATTCAGACACAGGACTAACAAACCCATCGTCTCGGCTCTCGTTACGGTGATTTTCTCTGAAGAAGAGGAGGAGGAGGGAAGTGTGAAGGAGGAAACCGAGGAACAGATGCCTTCCCCCTCGGTCAACTCCTCGCAGAGGAGGGGAAAGGAAGATAGCTCTTACATCCCTTCATCTCAGAGCAGGCTTGAAGATGACAGCACTTTTGCTCACTCTGAGGAGTAGGCAGAGGTGCTACAGGAGATAGGAAGCATGAAGGATAAGGACACCATGGACATTGCTCAGCAAAATACTGAGGCTCCACAAGCGATGGACGTCACCAGGCAAGCTTCACCCCAAAAGCAAGCCTTGGACAAGGAGCCTGATAACTCCTTTGCTAACATCCTTTACCTCAAACTGCCGCCGGGAATGACACCTGAAGATGTCCAGGACGGGGTGGAGGTCACCTGGGAACGAGATCTGGACAAGGAAGCCGAGCAATGTTCAAAAAATCTCAAGTAGTCAACTCCGTCATGAGGGTAAGGTCTTTGGCTCTTGGTCTGGTGATAAGATATATTCTCTGTTCTGTCTATGCGTGTTCTTAATTTGGCATTTTGGGACCGGCTACACCTGTTCGGCGACTATGGTGCAGCATACCGAGGCTGACGACAATTCCAGAATAGCAAGCCCATAATTTTTGTATTTTTGACAATGTCTTGCAGTTGTGTAGACTTCCAAGCCTGTAAAAACTTTATCCTCTGCTCTGAAGCCTTTTATTGCTGATAGCAATTTGTATAATGTTCCTTACAATCAGCGGAACAGGCTTTTTTGTGAAAAGTTTTGAAAGAGAGTTGCCTACTCACTCTCAGAGGTTAAATCCTCTTGTAAATATTTTTTCAGTTTCTTTAATATAATTAGTTTAGTCTTTGCCCAGAAAAAAAAAAAAAAAAATAAATAAATAAAATAAATAAATAATAAAATAAATAAAATAAAAATAAAAATATAAAATATTATATATTAGTGCTTTTAGCATTCAATTTACCTAGTATGTATGTGTACACATCTTTATTTAATATACTAATGTGAACATTGTATCAATGTTCCCATCTTTGTTGTGCACATACATTCTCCCACGGAGCAATACTTGTTCGCATGCCTTAAAAAGACAAAATAACATTACATAATAATAATAAGTATTTAATCGACAAAATATTTTTCATTTCTAGTTTACAAATTTCTTTTTACAGTTATGCCTATTACATTATGAATTAAAGTTCTTTTTTCCAGTAATTAAATTATTTTTTCATCTACAAAATAATGTACCTTGTGCACCTTGTCCTCCACACATATTTCATTCTAAAAAATCTTTACGGGCTTGATGCAGGAATTTGATTCATAGGTGTATGCAATTTCTTTTCTGCATAGCTAAATATATAAAAAAAAAAAAATGGAAGAGTTTAAAATTAAATCTATATGTGTGGAATAAGGTTCCCACTGCATTGAAACTAAGAGTTTAAAATTAAATCTATAGGTGCGGAATAAGGTTCCCACTGCATTGAAACTATGTGTCATGTTGTGCAAGAGATAGGTAGGTAGAAGGAATGTGCACGGAAATATATGTAACTTTTTCCAGCTACCTCGAACACATATTGATAGTTATATTTTTGTTGTAATGTTCAAAAAAATGTGTCAACTCATTGATTCAGTTTTACATAGTAGTGGGGACTAGCTGTCAAATTGATTTGTCGTAGAAGGTAGCTGAATACGTGTATGCATGATATTTATTTTTTAATATCCTTGCACACTTTATTATTTAAATCTATTATTGATAGTTTTAATCTAACTTCCATGATCACAACCATAGTCTAACAAGACTTGAAATCTGTCGTGAAAAGTAATGGAAATTTTTGCACGTTCCTGATAAAATATGGCAGAATTGTTTTGTAACTCCAGGTTATAATTGTCAACCTTCAAGATCTTGGGTGTCAATGGGGCTTTTGTTGATGATGAATCCATTTCCACTATAAAAAAACGTGATTCAAACATTTGTGTTGTCATATTTTTGTTGAAAAAATAAAAAAATGTCAGATTGTGATGATTTTTGGCCATGCGAACAAATTTTTTGCCTTGGTAGACAACGCCTATTATTGTATATTGTAAGTTTATGTTTCTTATCACATGTATATCAATGATCTTGAAGCAGGAGAAAATTTCGAAGTAAATTGAAAGGATGCTTTTGGAAATTCGAATTTTTTTCCATTACTTTCTGTAAAGTTGGCTTTGAATCTTTAATTGTTGTTTATTTACAGTTTCGTGTGTAATAGTTTTCACACGAGTAATAGTAACAACTAGTGTTTGTGAAGAGAATGAAGAATTTTAAATTTAAATGGAATTTTCAAATGTTATTCATTGACAGATTATTTTTTACTGTGAAATAGAAATGGGTAGCAGACAAAGGAAAAATGTTATTTCCTATGATATAGTAAACTCACTTGCTAACATCGATGATAGCTTTGACTAGTTGACAACGTATGAGAAACATATGAATCTGTTAACAAAAGAGAAAAACAAACAACAATATTTGGAGTATAGGATTAGCAAAATTTTGGTGTGTTCTAATGGTTTTTGATTTCATACAAATTGTTTATCTATGTGAAAAAAATAAATAAATAAATATTTGATTTAAGAACGAGGATAATTAAGCTAGGAGTGATAAAGGTTCCTTTGAATCCCAAGGAATTCAAATAGTTACTCAAGTTACCATTATCGAACAAGCATTTAGAATTTTCCAATGTGAATAGCTTCATGAAGCCAAAAGCAAGTGGGATTGACATTATGCGAGAATTCATTTATCCAACCTTTGGGGTTCCTTTTGATCTTTCTCTGGTAGATATTCTTTGTTTAGGAAACCATGTATGGATTTATGCTGGCTTTTTTCCTATGTAATAGGCCAAGAAATTAGAGAACATGTTCTGAAATGCATTTTCTTTGTGCTTTATGAGACATACAAAATTAATTGTATTTTCGATTGGGTTTATGTCATTTCTAATGAATTAGTTGTTCAATTAGATGGATTATCTGAGAATAATATATTCTTTATCATGGCATATTTGATAATAGCTCTCATGTCAATCCATGTGTTTGACAGTTTACCCTATAATCCTAAATTCAATTTTGGTGAGGAACCAATGTAGTTCTAGTATCCTATACTGTGGAAGCACAAAGCTTCTCTAATTTTTTGTTTGATTCAAGAAGTGTTTGTAAGGAAAGTGTATTGCATGGTAATTGTACAAGATCCTCCCCAAATATTACAAAGGATGAGTTTTTCCTATCTGGCAAAGGGGAACTTGAGGAAAGATAAAGCATTACGGTTATTCAAACTTATGGTTTTGAAGATAGGTCATTTCTATTATCGAAGTTTGTTCTAGATAGGTATTTTTTTGCTAAAGTCTACAGACAATATCATCGTTGGCTACTTACATTTGAATAGAAAAAGAAAAAACAATTTATTTCATTTTTTATTACTATTGGAAAAGTCACTGTGAAGAATACGTCTCACACTAACATTTTTGCAAATTCTTAAATGATTTTAAATTAGGTGAAGCTGAAGTTATTGAAGGCTTTGATAGAGGAATAATTTTCATGAAACACCTAGAGTCTATTAGGTACAAGAACTTGTTCCCAAAAACTAGAGAGCAGAGTGAGGAAAGTTGCAGGTTATCAACAAAAGATCAGAAAATGCTAGTAGATGTTGAAGAGATCATTGAAAAAGATATTATCGGCATGGGAGGAAGATACAATAAAAGAGGCACAAATCCTATGAGACAATCTCAATATTTCACACATAGTGTTGGTTTGAAAACATCTACCAGTTAGAAAAAGGAAAAAAAGAACTACTACAAGAGATAAATTGGTTTATAATGGGCTATCAAGTGGCGGGGATGACAAAGAGCCTCTTTGTAAAGTCACTCCAAAAATAGTGCACATGTTTGAATCATCTAGATCCAAGAGTCCACCTGAAATAAAAAGCATCGAAGAGGCCATGAACATGGAAGTTGATAGCGTTTTACTACCTAATTAGGATAGTACTTGTTTGCAAGAAAATAAGTAAATGATGAAGCAAATTGTCGAAGAGGACACTACTTTCAATGAACATTTTTCACATTGCAAGATGAAAATTATGACATCGTAAGAGAATGAATATTGAAAGGGTCCAAATTTGCAACAAAAGGGTTGTTGATTGAGCAAAAATGAATGTTGATATGTTTGGGGTTGCAATGCAAGGGTTGATGAAATTGCATCAAGCTAGTAGTGAGGCACTTGCAAACACTATTAGTCAATGATAAGAAGAAAATATGAAGATGAACGAAAAATTAAAAGAGCTAGAAGATATTCTGAGCTTGGGTCCTGTTGAAGGCCCCGAAAATCGAATCGACAACAAGGGGGATACCCGCCCAGTGCGGACCTTGGTTGGCATCTCCTTATCCGTTTGGTATAGCAGGTCCGACTGGGGATCTGGGACCAGTTTCCCAATTCAATGTGTGTGTGTGTGAGAAAAAAGGGTGTTTCTGTTCGGACTAGAATACTTCTATCTAATCTAATGCTATGATATGTATTCTGATAAACAGAAAAAACATCGAAATTTATGCTAACCCGAGGCGTGATATTTCTTCTATGCGATCTAAAAAGATTTCATACAATAACTGGTACTAAATATCATTCAGCTATCATAAGAAAAGAATTCGATAAAGATGAGCTACTTCATATAAGAAGTTAGAAGAAACAGTTGTTAAAACTTATCGCATAAATGAGCTATTCATACACTAAACATAAACAAATAGTTATCACCGTACAAAAGTGCCAAACGATAACTCAGACATTCATGCTGTAACATATAAATAACTGAAAACTGAATATCTCTTTAACGCATAAGCAGAAATGGTTAAGAGATAAAAGTACCATTTATAACTAGTCCTACTCATGAGCTTCAAGCAATGATTGATTTATCTCTCCTTGATCAACATCTACTAAGAGTACAGAAGTGCAACATCAGTAGCAGATATCAAATGCAAATATCAAATAAACCCTGTTCCATTCAATCACCAAAACCTCCTCTGAGGGTGCAAAAGTGCATGTTCTGAGGACAAGTTTTTGATAAATTTCTGGACCCTTCTCTAAATGCATGAGAAGGGTTTAAATACTACTAAATAAATAACTTATTTACAGAAATTGAGGATTCATTTTAAATGACCATCCTCTTTCTAAGAAAAACTTTTCTAAAAGTAAATCTACTAACTATTTCTAAATCTACTCATTAATGTTGCAGGCATTCAGTATTTTTCTGAGTAGAATCGGCTGACTGTCTTCCGCCTTTGGTTGAGTTAAGCAAATAGAATCTGCAAGAGCTGGAATTATCTTCTCAGTAAAATTGATGATACGCTTGAGAATCATCGAATGATATGTAGCATTACCATGTATGCCTGGTAAAAATCCCATTTCAACTTGGTTAACCTTTGGACTGCTTCTGCTTTTGCTTCAGTCTTCTGTTTCCAGTTTGCTTCTATCGCTGATTTCTTGCAATTTTCGGGGTTCGCAAGTGACTGAGCAACTAGGGACCTTCCTTTTCAAACAATTTTTCTTAGCGCTAATCATGCATCGGAAACTGCCTCTGTTTCTTGATCTGGGCTTCCCTGATGCGGTTTTTGCCTCTTGTGCCTTTTTCTCTCATTCGGTATAAAACCCAAAATTTGTAAAAATAGTATTTCTATGAGCTCTTGACCCTGAGAATTAAACTGTTTGTTTCTGGTATCAGCGTCTTTCAGTATCCATTCAACCATGACTATACATGAGAAATCTGTGATAGATGCCTCTGAAGAGTTCTGCGGCTCTTTTTCTTCCTTGAGTAGATTAAGTATGCCTTCCGAAATGTGCATTGGAGCGCTGCCTTCCCTCTTCGTTGTTTTCTGCATAATGCCTTGTATAACGCTTTGTCCTTCTTTCCTGCAGTTTACATTGAGGTAGAAGTAATGATAAAGGACTAATAACATGAAAACTTTTAAATGCCGAAGATATACAAGACATGCCACCTTACGTGAGTTATTTTTCGAAAAACACAACACCCTACTTCATTAACAACTGGCAATAACCCATTAATTCGCATTAAAATACATGACCAACTCTTGGCTAAAGAGTTTTTTTGAATAATGAGCCAGAACCAACTGCGATGGAGGGGTCCGGTGGTTTTGCTTTGCGATGTCGTAGATCACAGTATCACAATGTCATCGTGTTGTTTTTATCGCAAGGTCACAGTATCGCAACATTGCAGTATCGCAATATCGCAATATCATTATAATTCTTGTGTAATTCTTGTGATTTTTGCGATGTGCGATATGCGATATCGCATATCGGCGATTTTTTAAAGTTTTTCAATGTGAGTGTTTCTTCAGTATATGCGATGTGATGAGGTTTCGCGTTGCAATATCGCCTTTTATCAGTTTAACTCTTTAGAAGGTGTATCCTATCATCCTTTGCACAATGCGATATCCTTTAAGGAGTAAATTTAATTTTCTTCATTATGAAACTTAGGTTTTCTAGATTTTTCAAGGTATTTTCCTAAGTCCATGACGTTGTAGGTTTCATATAAAAAGAAAATGTGACACTAACTAATTTTTTTGAGGGTCCCCACTTATTTAGTATTAGCAATAATACTTCATAAGGATGGGGGTTGTTGGTGGCCACAACAATTGGCGATTCACTTGGAAGAACCAATTATCTCTGTGTTTCTATTGAACCTTTTCAGCTTCCAAAACAACAAATTTTTCAGAAAATTAAACTTTATTATGGAAAGATAAAGTACATTATGCTCTAACCTGTCAATGACATTTTGCTTCAGCTATTTTCAACTTTGATTATTTGGTGCCTAAAGTTAGTCCTTGTGTTTACATTAGTCATTACTTGGTCTATAAAGATAAAACAATGTCTTCTCTGTAAACCAGCTTTAAAATATACTCATTTGTCGTAGGTAGAGCCTCTGCTGCTAGTAGGCATTCATAGCCTTGACAGGGTTACCTTTTACCCAACAATGATCCTGTATCCTACTTAAAGAAACTTACAACTGTCAAAGAAGAATCCACATCTACACTTATTGCTTTGATTTTCTTTTTATTCTTAAAGAACAATGTCTTGGTTTGGTGGCCAATTTATGACACAGTCATTCACTTGATTTATAACTTTGATGAACAAGCTAGCTCGTGATGAGACCCCTTGCCTCTTGATTGTAACCATCTTGAGTCATTGCCCTATTATAGTATAGAGTATTTGGCAAAGTCAACAAGTTATAATATCTGTGATTATGATAAGTTGGCTTGTGATGAGACCTCTCATTCTTCAAGATAAAGTGTATCCTTGGATTGTTCCTGTGAAAGTTGTGATTTCCTTAGCAGGGAGGAAGTCATTGTCTTCTTTAGATAGCTCTTGACGACAATGATAGAGTTTTGGAAGTAATTTTTCTACAGAGAATTTTTATTTTGTTATTGATACCTTTCATTGCACTGATATAAAACAATTTCTTCACTAAAGTTTATTTGCATCAAAATTTCATGAAGTTGAAACTAGTGTCACATCTAGGTTAGAGTCTTTAACTGTATCTTTCAATAATAAAGATCAATTTTCCAAAAGATTTGCTATTTATACAAGTGAAAAATCAAAATCTGAAAGAGAGTTGGTATCTTTTTCGTAAATGCCTAATGTAACCATTCACGACTATTTTTATTATGAAAAAGAGAAAAACTATTACTCTATGAAATAGAAGAATAATCTTCTATGGAAAATATTTCTTAAGAATTTGTCCATTGACAGGAAAAGAGTCTCTTTTACCTGCTAAATCGTGTAACACAAATGTCGATGGACCTAAGACTTCTTTAATTTGAAAAGGACCAAGCCACATTCTTTGAAATTTTGTATGTTTACCCTTTTCTTCGTGTGCCTTGTCCCATTTTAGAACTAAATCTCCCACCTGAAAATCTTTTCTGGTCATTATATTTGAATCAAAAGAGGATTTTACTAGTGCCTGATGATGAGCATGTGTTTTCTTAGCTTGTTCTCGTTGTTCTTCTAATTTTATTATTTCCATTTGTCTTAAGTGTAATGAGGAAGTTGGTACTTCATCAATGTATTGAACTAAAGACAAAGAAGGAATTGCTAAATGAGTCGGAAGAACTACTTCTCTCCCATAAACTAAATTAAAGGGAGAAGTGCCGATGGAAGCTTTTTTCATTATTCGGTCTGCCCATAAAGCGTAAATTAAGGATTTATGCCAATTTTTATGATTTTGGTCTATTGTTCTTTTCATAATCCTGATTAGGCTTTTGTTTGTAGACTCAGCTAATCCGTTTCCCTGTGGATAATAATTGGCTGAATATTTAAGTTTGAATCCTCTTTTAAGTGCAAATTCAGTCATTGCATTTCCAGAAAAGTTGGATGCATTATCGAACATTAAAGCGGAAGGTAATCCAAAACTGGTTATTATAAATTGATCTATGAACTCAATGATATTTTCAACATTAGCCGTCTTGAGTGGAACTGCTTCTACCCACTTAGTAAAATAATCTGTTACTGTAAGGATATATCTATGCTGCTTGGAAGAGTCAGGAACGATCTCACCTATTATGTCCAATCCCCACTGACTGAAAGGTTGGTCGATGTTAACTGGTTGTAGTGGTAAGGATGGTTTCTTCTGTCTTCCAGCAGTAGTTTGGCAGACTTGACATTTCCTCACATAACTGTGCGAGTCTTTAAATAACGTGGGCCAGTAATATCTTGCACGCAAGATTTTATGTGCAGTAGCATCTCCAGCGTAGTGTCCGCCTGCTGGCCCGTCGTGGAGTTCCTGCAAGACTTTATCAGCTTCAGATTTCTTAATACATCTAAGAAGAACAGAATCGTAATTCATTCTAAAAAGAATATCGTTTATGAGATGATATTGTTTGGCTTTTAATCTTAGAGCTCTTTTCTTAGTGTAATCGAGGTATGAAGGAGCATATCCATTATTAAGATAATAAATAATATCAGCATATAATGACTGCTCATCGTTTAGGCTTACCTCACACACTTGTACCTCTACATATGGGATTTCAGAAATTTGCGACGCTCCAGCCAGCATTTTGCAAAAGCCTTGACCTCTTACAATGTTTGCTGGTTTAATTTCTATGTCATATTCTTGTAAGGCAGTTACCCAATTGGCGCTCTTCTCACCCACATCCTTTTGTACTATAAGATTGCTTACCGCTGGAAATGGTACTATAATTTTGGTGTGGGTTTTAAGTAGAAAAGGTCTGAAGTATTTGATCACTTTGAAAACAACATAAGCTTGTTTCTCCACGTCTGAGTAATTTAATTAAGCACCTTGCAAATTTGAACTAAAAAAAGCAATTGGTGCTTCCGCCTTTTCTTGATTAGTTTGAGTGAGTATCGCAGCATATGACTTATCTGAGGCAAATGTGTATAAAATAAAAGGTTCTAAAAAATTCAGGGTTGCTAAAGATGGAGCATTAATAATAGCCTATTTGATCAGGTTCAATGCTTCATGTTCATCTTGGCCCCATTTAAAAATAGAGTTTTTTTTATCATGGTTTGTAAAGGAGACACGATTCGTGAAAAATCTGGAACAAATCTCTTTACGAAATTGATTTGACCAAGGAAAGATTGCATGGCTTTTTTGTTATGAGGTAGGGATATTTCAGAAATTTTTTTGATTCTATTAGAGTCGATGTGAATACCAGATTCTGATACTATGAATCCTAGAAGTTTCCCTTCACTTAATGTGAAAAAAGATTTCTTTGGGTTAAGTGAAATTCCGTACCTTAAACATCGTTGGAAGATTTTCTTCATGTCTTTGAGATGGTCACCTCGTTTCTTGGAGTACGCAGTTATATCATCCAAATAAATTACTACAGATTTATTGATTAAACCTTTAAACACAATGTCCATGGCTCTCTGGAATGTGGCACCAACATTAATCAAACCAAATGGCATCTTTCGATATGCATATGTGCCCCATTTAGTTATGAATGTGGTTTTCAATTGATCATCAAGATTTACCAGAACTTGATTGTATCCTGAAAATCCATCCAAGAAAGACATTAATTCTGAGCCTGCCACTGCTTGCAATATCTGCTCCATAGGTGGTAAGGGAAAGTTGTCCTTTTGACAGGCTTTGTTGAGATTGCGAAAGTCAATACAAATCCTAATATCTCGATTTTTCTTTCTATCAGGTCCCATATTGGAGACCCATTTAGAATGTCTGACGGGAAAGATTATCTTGGCTTTCAATAGCTTATTGAGTTCAGTTTTTATCTGATTTTCTAATTTGGGATGAATCTTTCTCAATTTTCATTGGACAGGTTTTTCGTTATCGATCATCGGAATAGTATGTTGGATGATAGAAGTGTCGTATGTTTTAAGTTCATCATAATTCCAAGCAAAATCATTTTTATATTGTCTCAAAAGATGAATATATGCTAGCTTTTCTTCGGGGGCTAGGCCAAGGCCTAGATTTATGTTTTGGGGTTTGGCATCGGTTCCTAGGTTTACCAATTCGTAATTTAAGGTCGAACTTTGGAGCTTCAAATTGGTAGCCCTTTTAAACCGATCTTTCAAATCGTACAGGTCTTCTAACTTGACCACTGATTTAGGTATAGCATTGTGAGTGCTATCTTGCTGTAATTGTCGATCATGTTGATCTTCGTCGATTATTTGGTTGGAGTAGGATCCTTCAGAAGTAAGGAAATTTATGATATCAGGATCGTCATTGAATATTCTCCAATTTGTGATGTTTTCAGGAATAGAAGGTCTAAAGATTAATTCTATTGAGAATCTATTTGGACTAAAATCTTCTGAAGGAATGAGCTTAGAAGATATGTTAGCTAAAAGGTCAGCGCTTGCATTCTGGAGTCTGGGAATTGATGAAATATTGAATGTTGTAAAATGCTCACTCAGATCTTGAACTAAAGATTGATAGTGTTTTAAATGACTTGACAGGCAATGTATAGTATTTCGTACCTATATGACTACAATTTTAGAGTCTCCGAAGACTTGGAGATACTTTATGTTTAGCCCGATTGCTTTGTATAGCCCTTGAACTAAAGCTTCATATTCTGCTGTATTGTTGGTACAATCAAATTCGAGCCTGCATGTTAGCATGATTTTATCTCCTTCTGGACTAATTATCATGAATCCTGCTCCTGCTCCTTCATTAGATTTAGAACCATCAAAAAATAATTTCCAAAACAAAGATTTATTTACAGGTTTATCTAAAAAATTGATACATTTTGAACTATTTGTTTGAGAAAAGTTTGCAACTTGGGACAAGACGGAATGTTCTAAATATGGGGACGTATGAGCATTAAAATTTCCGAGAAAAGAATCTACTGAGTAATTGACAATTATGCTACTGTTATATGCTACTGGTTCATTTTCCCCTTCTAAATCCGTTACTATGTACTTCTGATGTAATTCTCATTCAACTTTTATTTGATTTGGCTTACCATTGTAAGGCAGCCACATATGCGACCAGTTAGTTGAGAAGTATCCATGTAGTTTTTCTGACCAATCCCTGCTAAGAATTAAGCCATAAAATTCAGGAATATCAGCCACTAAAATATCAATCACTTGACATGCCTTTGGGTTGGATGACAGCCTTATGGTTATTTGATTTAATTCGCCGATGACTTCAACTTGAGACCGATCCAGCTAAACTATGCGAACAACAGATTTTTGTGGTTGAATGTTTAATTTGGTGCATATGGACTTCGGTAAAATATTCGATGAAGCACCTGAATCCACTAAACAATTATGTACATTTTCGTTAAAAAATTCATAAGTAAGGAGAAAAGGGGGATTATGAGATCTCGATCTACCTCTAATTAAAGCGATGTCGTTTGGATCAATCTTGTTAATCGTAATACTTGGAGGTCTTCCCATGTTCTGAGAAGCTTGAGAAATTACAGTGGCAGGCAAAGGTGCAACTGGCACAACATGTAATTCTTTCATCATTATCTTTTGTTGATGCTTTAGCTTGATCAATTCGTACAGAGTGATATTTTCCCTAGTCTTTTTCATGTCTTCTATGATATTGTACTCCATTTCATCCAAAACAATCAGTGTTTTAGATGGAGTAGGTGAATCTGTTTGGACTGGGCTAGTTTGAGTCGCTTTAGGTGTCGTTTTCTTTGTTGTGAATTTATCCTTTGTTGCAGAGCTTGCGCTCTTTGGTTTTGGGGTAGTTTGGGGAGGATCAAGCTGATTTCTACTTCGTGTGTTGACTGGGAATACTTCTTGATATTCCTCTTGTGGGAGGATAAAATCCCACATTCCTTGTAATTCTACAACTTCTTCATCACCGGTTTGCCCTTCAGTGGAAATTCACTCTTCCTCTTCCTCGGATTTAGCACTTGTTATAGCATTGGGTGGCCTTGAATCCGTCGACGGGCCTCTTTTAATAGCTCTGTAGGGCCTTTTTGAAGAAGTTTCTGCTACTTGTCTTTTTATGTTGACCATTTCATTAGACATGGTCTTAAGAACTTTTTGCAATCCCTCCAAATCGAATGGATCTTTTTCTTGTTTCTTCTTGGACTCTTCTTTGAAGGTAACCTTCTTAGACTTCCGTTCTTCTAATGCGGATTTCTTCTCTAAGGCTATTATACGTTTCTCTATTGCTATGCCTTCTTTCATGTTTTCGGAAAGGGTTGTTTTATTAGCCCTGTCCACGAAGATTGCTATGTTTGGTGGTAATGCAGTGATATACCATTCACATCACTCTTCCTCACTGGGCTGGGAAGCAGTAGGAATTTTGTTTAGAATTTTATTGAAACGTAGATTGAAATCTTTAATCGGTTCTCTAGATTTTGCCCTAAGGTTGGATAAGTCATTAATTAACGTTGCTGTAGACCTGTCATCACCAAACTTGGTTAGAAATTGGTCTTGGAAGATGGCCCAACTGGTAATAGATCCATAGGGTAATGAAAAATACCACGATCCGGTTGTTCCTTGTACGGTATAAGGAAACAGTCGAACAACAACATCTTCATTAGTAACTCCATTGAGGCTGATGGATAGCATAAATTTGTTTATGTGCTTTTCTGCTAGCATGCCTACCTCAAGATTGAACTTGGGCAGCCATTTCTCAGGATGGGCCGATATTTGACTCAAGGGCGCAGGCATTAAGACTGCCCCAGGATTGTTCCATGGAGACTGGGCCATTGCTGAACTGCTAACAGGGGGATTTACAGAAAATGATCCCTATGGTTGAGAAGATGAGGTGATTATGATCGCAGATGATTGAGGACGAGTTGTAGGGATTCCACTAAGTGGATTGATAATGGTCTAGGGTGGTGGAGTAGATGGTTGACTTCGCGGTGGAGAAGTTGAGATGGATGATGTTGATGAAAGAGTCTCGCTGTCGTACCCTTTAGGTGACTTCCTTGTTCTTTTCCTTTTAGGAAGAGGTAGTTCAGTTGGCCGAACACCGAACTTTTCACTCTTTAGTCTGGTCAGGGGATGAGTAGGGTTATACTGCGAAGTCACGTTGCCCTGAGATTTATCAGATCTTTGAGGGGAAATGGAAAATCGCTGAAGTTTATGAATCAAAGATTCGACTTTAGGAGGTTCAATAACATATTGTTCTGAAATGTCAGGATTTGTAGTAGCAGATGATGCTCTAGCGACTTCTAACTCTGGATTTAAGTGTAATGGAGAAGTCAGAGGAGATGGTGAGGGTGATTTACTCTTTGAATGGTATTTTGATTTGGATTTACATGCCATTCATAGTTTAGGCCCTCCTTCTAGAGCCAAATATGTTGAAGGCCCCGAAAATCGGGTCGACAACAAGGGGGATAGCCGCCCGGTCCGGACCTTGGTTGGCAGCTCCTTATCCGTTTGGTATAGCGGTTCCGACTGGGGATATGGGACCAGTTTACCAATTCAGTGTGTGCGTGTGAGAAATATGCGTGTTTTTGTTCTAAATGGAATACTTCTATCTAATCTAATGTTATGCTGTTGTATTCTAATAAACAGAAAAACATCGAAATTTATGCTAACCCGAGGTGTGATCTTTCTTCTATGCGATCTAAAAGGATTTAAAACAATAACTGGTAATAAATATCATTCAGCTATCATAAGAAAAGAATTCGATAAAAATGAGCTACTTCGTATAAGAAGTTAGATGAAACAGCTGTTAAAACTTATCGCATAAATGAGCTATTCATACACTAAACATAAACAAATAGTTATCACCGTACAAAAGTGCCAAATGATAACTTAGACATCCATGATGTAATATATAAATAACTGAAAATTGAATATCACTTTAACGCATAAGCAGAAATGGTTAAGAGATAAAAGTACCATTTATAACTAGTCCTACTCATGAGCTTCAAACGACAATTGATTTATCTCTCCTTGATTTAACATCTACTAAGAGTACATAAGTGCAACATCAGTAGCAGATATCAAATGCA
>APFE031037645.1:84526-140048 GCA_000404065.3 Pinus taeda | reverse complement strand
CTTTGTAGGTATTGATTTGCATATTTGATTTCCTTGCTAGGTTTGGCATGCATGGTACGTGCATGTGTGTATTTAGTTCCCTCGTTATCATTGGCATGGGTTTTTCCAAGTGTGACAGTGTACTTCAACCTTGCCTTGCAATTTGTGGATACCCATGGTGTTGGGGGTTCTCTTGGATTTGGTTATGCTTGATTGCCAGATGGTTTTGAAATTGAGTGAGGAGGTATATGAAAGAAAGAACATGAGGCCTAGGAATCCTTAGACCAAGCGAGTATTGTGGTAAAGCTAGATTTTATGTGCCTTGGTGGACCTAGGAATCCTCGATCAATTAATGGTGGGATATATGGTAAATCCTAGAGGTGTGTGCCCTCGATTTGTCCTAGGATTCTTTCACTCGTGAATGCTGGGATATACGGTAAAGCCTAGAGGGTGGAGCCATGATTAGGCCTATGAATCCTCAACCATTGTGCTATCCATTATAAACCTTAGAAAAAAATTTCAGTTTGATTAGTCATTTTAGCTAAGGTTTTCAAGGTTTCTCAAAATAGGGTTCATGATCATTGTGTTTTTGGTCAGCATGTCATGATGTCGGGTCCATATATGTTAAAAAAGGGTTTGTCATAAAAATTCAATTTTAATTTTTTATCTACCTCATGCTTATCAATCCATAATTGCATTTTAAATAATTTTATAGAATTCTATAAAAAATCCAGTTATAAAGACAGGGAATTTGCTACGAAAGTTCATAATACTTTTGTAGCAACTTCCCATAGTAAAACTAGTTTTTTGCGACAAAATTGTTGTAGGCTTTCACGAAGGTTAACGCAGGTTTAAAACTCACTAAGGGAAGTTCTAAAGGAATTTTTTTAGCTTAAAAAGGTCACGAAAGACCTCAAAACTTGCAGAAATTTCAAAGATGTGAGAAAGAGATGTTTTTTTGAATTTGCTTAATTTTTTTTGCTACGAAATTTCTGGAAATGGCGGTTTTAGTAGTCAACATTAAGCTCACTTTCTGACCAAATGGTAAGGAAATTCGTAAACCTGAAGGAGGCTTTTGTTGAACATGACCTCATCTACAAAATCATCTCTCATTGTTTACACAACTATTAGGGTTTCGAGAATACACACTTACCTTTGAGGCATATTTTACTGAATTTTTCCTAGCTAGATTTGTTGCAGACATTTTAAAATTTGACTTGGTGGAGGTTCACCTCAGCAATTTCAACTAGGTCAGCACATCCACATGGCATGAGACACATCAACAACTCATTTAGAATTTGGTTAGATTCAATAAGGTCCACCAACAAAAGTTTGTTGAGCTCATTAAGATAGAAGAGGCCTATTTGTATTGAAATTTGGGCAAAACAGAAAATCCTTAAAGTTTCTCAATAGGTGTCAAATAAGAATCTAAAATGATCGATTCTGCCCCAAGTGAAATATTTTGTAATTAATGATAATATGGGTAGGTTGGTCTATATATTTGTAGTTTTTTCTTTTTACTAAAGGTGGGGATCAACAATTTGAAGGAGGCCACTCTTTATAGAAAAAAAAAATCTCAGTTAATACATATGTTGCAGCAACTCTTTTTTAGTACCTGAGACTCATGTGTTTGGCTTTATGTTTTATGTTTTCTCATCATATTTTTTACGTTTCTATGTTTCTATCAGTGTTCATAGAAATCTGATTACTTGGAATTCACGACAAGTTCTCCATCTTCCTTCATTTGTTTTGTATGACTGTAAATTTTTATTTGATATTGGTTTTAAAGCAAGATATGCCTCATTTTCCATTAAGCACTATTTTTCATCAACGATTTTCCCTTATCTGACTCCATGCCCAATGGTAGCAACTGTCACATTGTCCTTCACTTGTAAAACCACTTAAAAGGAAAACAGAGTTAGTCATATGTAGTTTTGAGCTGATTAAAGTGAAATTTGATATAATTTTTTGAGAGAGCCCTCTCAGATTGGAAGGGATAACTTTGAGTCAAAGTGGTTTGAAATAGTTATGCTCGGTTGAAGGTTGACACAACCTAACTCTATCAGCTCAGTGATAACATTTTGGTGAGTCTTCCGAGAGCTGAAAAGCTCCATTTCCTAGATTTTCTTTTAGTCTCTTCACTCTAATTCTTGAGGGTAACAGGAAATCAAAGTTTTATGAAGGCTGTTATATTGCCCTGGAAACTCTAATCTCAAGATATGCAGAAGACCAGAGCTTCATGGTGACTCCACTACTTGAATATTAGTAGCTTCAAGAAGTTCCAAGATGAGTTCTATTGCAAGAAGAAATGCCATGTACATTCTTATGGATCAGTCTCACATCTATGGTTTTCCAAATCATATGCCTTGTGTTGATTGGTAAACCCATCTTCCCGTGTTCAAAGATGATAAGAAAAATGATCCTAGACTACATTTGGTTAAATTCCATATAGATGTATGCAGACTGAGGGTTGACTTTCCTGAGGATTGTCTCATGAAGAGAGTTATGGCTACCCAAGAAGATAAAGCTAAAGTATGGTATGCAGGGTTACCATCAGGAAGCTTATGTTCTCTTAAAGATTTCCATAAAATGTTTTTTGGACATTATGGGAAGTCTCACACTTCATCACCATTGTTTCAAGACTGTTGTAAATTTTGGAAAGGTTTCATTCAATATCTCAAAAGTATTAATGATAATGTAGAATGTATGGATGATGATGAGATATTAGAGGAACTTTATGAATTTTCCTCACAATCTAGTTGTCATGATGATCAAGAAATTGCCCAACAAGCAGATTCCTTTTCTTTAGTTGAAGATGAAATGGATCAATAATTTGGTATTCAAGTCATATTACATGAAATCCATGAGGATTTGAAGCCTTTTCAATCTATATGTAGTCTAAGGTATGAGGAAAATCATTCAAATTGTTTTTCAGCCCATTCCTTTTCTGAGATTTTATGTTAAGAAGAAAGTCCTCAAGATGAGGTTGTTGAAAATACATGCATGAAAATTATGAACACTAAGGTAACATATGATGAAATTTGTATACCCAGACAAGAACTCTTTTCCATTAAAAACACGGTGATGTTGTCCTGTTAAGTACACGAGATTTCACTTTTAGGTAAACCCAAGCTACATGAAGAGCTGAATATACATGTTTCGCCTATTCTATTTGGGAATCATCCAAATGGCATGGATGATATGCATAAAGTTGTTTGTATAGGAGCTTTTAGTGTTTTGAATAAAGATGATAGTCCTCAAGAAAAATTACCGAAGGCCAAATCAAAATTTTTTGATAAGAAAAAGATTAGTTTTGATGCACACAATATGGATGTCATGTTTGAAGATGTTAAAAGATGTATGGATGTTTTGTTAATTTACATGGAAGGGAAGAAAAATCTGTTGTTGTCTTTTTGTTTGATGATGTTCTTGGAATTGAAGACATAGGTCAAAAAGAGGTCATCAATTGTGAATGAATTCAGCCCTCATGGTTTTACTCATCAAGAAAAGGTGATTTGTCATGATTATCAATATTGTTTGGTAAGTCAATTCTAATCATTAGTGAAGGTGGAGTTTATTTCATTTATAAGATCAGGAGATGGATTCAATTTCTATTATGAGTTCTCAATAGATGGTCCAGTTAAATACAGTCAAGTAGCCTAAGCATTGAATCAAATCTTTGACTGGTTATATTGGAGCTTTCGTATTGCTTGAATTAAGCAATTGGATTTTCAGATGTTAGAGTAGGACTGGTATGTACATAAATAAACTTTCTGGGCAAGCATCTCTTTTAGAATTTATTTTGAAGATGGTAGTTGCAAGTTTCAACTTATACAATGTTTTTGCTTCAAAAGCATGTCAAGGGTCGAATGCAGGCTGAAGAATATGACAAGAGGTCGTGAAAAACCTAATGAATAGGCATGTAGTCTACGGGACTAAAGCTATGTTTCCTATCTCCATTGGAGTTTGAGTAATGAAATTGTTACAAGAATTGGAGGAAGAAAATACAGTTCAATGAAGGATCAATCAACTGATTACCTTGAAGGAAAAAAAAAAGTCTACAACAACTATCATCAATCCAGAAACAAGTTTGAGAATGAAGTGAAGTCCATAAGAACTTGGAGAGGATATCATCATTTTTCAAGTTTTCAATAAGGCAACTAGTTTGTTGCTTCTTTGTTGCACCACAGGGGCTCAACATCCCCATTGGAGCCATTTTTATCCATGATAACCCCTAGAAATAAATTTCAGTTTGATTAGTCATTTTAGCTAGGGTTTTCAACGTTTCTCAAAATAGGGTTCATGATCATTGTGTTTCTTGTCATCATGTCATGATGTGCGGTCCATATAAGTTAATAAAGTGTTTGTCATAAAGCTTCAATTGAAATTTTTTATCTTCTTCATGCTTATCCATCCATAATTGGCATTTAAATAATTTTACATAATTACGTAACAAATCCAACTGTAAAAACAAGTGATTTTCTACAGAAGTTCCTAACAGTTTTGTAGCAACTCCCCATTGTAAAACCAAATTTTTTCTACAAAATTGTTGTATGTTTTCATGAGTGTTAAGGATGGTTTAAAAGTAAGCAAAGGAGGTTCTAAAGGCATTTATTCAGATTAAAAACATCAAGAAATACCTCAGAACTTTTAGAACTTATAGAGAGGTAGTAGAGGTGTTTTTTGAATTTTCTACAAAAAGTTTTTTCTATGAAATTTCTGGAAATGACTGGGTTAGTAGTCAACTAAAAGTTCACTTTCTAACCAAATGGTAATAAATTTTGGAAATATGAAGGAGGTGTTTGTTCAACACAACCTCTTATAAGAAAATGCCTCTCAGATTTTACAAAACTACTAGGGTTTGGAGAATACACACTTATCTTTGAGGCCCATTTTACTAAATGTTTCCTAGCCAGATTTGTTGCAGAAATTTTAAAATTCGACTTGGTGGAGATCCAGCTCATCAAAGTAAACTAGGTTAGCACATCAACATGCCATGAGACACATCAAAAAAACATTTAGCATTTGGTTGGATTCGATAAGGTCCACCAACAAAGGCTTGTTGATCTCTTTAAGATAGAAGAGTCATATTTGTATTGAAATTTGTGTAAAACAGAAAATCAATAAAGTTTCTCAATAGGTGTCAAATAGGAATCTAAAATGATAGATTCTAGTCCCAAGTGGTAGGTCTTGTAATTAATGATAATATGGATAGGTTGGTCTATATATTTTTATTTTTTTTTCTTACTAAAGGAGGGGGTCAAAAATGTGAAGGAGGCCACTCTTTGTAGAAAAAAAAAATCTCAGTTAATACATATGTTACAGCAACTTTGTTTTACTACCTGAGACTCATGTGTTTGGCTTTATGTTTTATTTTTTCTCATCATGTTATTTATGTTTCTATCAGTGTTCATGGCAATTTGATTACTTGGAATTCACGAAAAGTTCTCAAACTTCCTTCATTTGTTGTGTATGACTGTAAATTTTTATTTGATATTACTTTTAAAGCCCGATATGCCTCATATTGTATTAAGCATTGTTGTTTGTCAAGTATTTTCCTTTATCTAACTCCATGCCCAATGGTGGTAGCCATCACATTCTCCTTCACCTATAAAACAACATAAAAATAAAATAGAGTTAGCCATATGTAGTTTTGAGTTGATTAAAGTGAAATTTGATATAATGTTTTGAGAGAGCCCTCTCAAATTGGAAGGGCTAACTTCCAGTCAAAGTCGTTTGAAATAGTTATGCTAGGTTGAAGGTGTTAGCGCTCAAATCTGCCTCAGGCTGAGGAAGGAAAAACTCAAGGCCACATCAAACCGAGCTTAGCCTCGTAGCTAGCCCTACGAGGACAGGAGAGGGCTCTCTCCAGGTCTATCTCAGAAAAAGGTCTTCAGAGGGGCTGAGGTGACTCAAAATTAATACTGATTTTAGGCTAGTAAAGAGATTGGAAAGCTTGATTTAAAATTTTTAGGTTTTTTTGTTGGAGAAATGGGAAAAATAATTTTGGTTTCAGGGATAAGGCCAGATCTTTGCAGAATTTCGAGTTGGGGCGAGGTAGGCAGTAGTCTTGATGCCTTTGATCAAAGGTATGGATGGATTAGAACGACAAGGAGCTGAAGAGGGCAAGGGATAACATGGATCCTCTAGAAACTGGCGAAAACATGTAAAACTAAACAAATTTAAAGGAAGAGCACTGTGAACAATGAATTCAACCTTATTTACTCATTCATTTAGTTTCAGAAGCATAAGAAGGGAATGACATACATTAAACATGAATGAAATTACAATAAACTGAGAGATAACATCATCAAGAACTGAAAGCCACAAGAATCCCAACAGGTGTTGCAAAACATCTGATCTTTCCTTAGCCAAAATATGAAAAATATGTGCAATAGTGTGCCAAAATATTCCCAAGAGTCCAAACCTTGCTACTGACTGAAAATTTACATATATAGATCAAGATAACCTCATTCCCTAAACTTTAGGTGTCGAGATCCTCCTTCTAGGAGCATTTTGAACAAATTCTAAACATGGAGCAAGAATCTAGGTGACCAAAACAACCTGCCTCTAAAAAGAAGGAAACTGATTCATTACATTAATTTTTTGCTAATTTGTGAATGAATCATCTAGAACAAGGTAAAAAGGTGCCAAGTTACCTTATACACATCAAATTACAACAATCTGGGTCAGAAATTACACCAAAAGTAAACTGGTGAAAACTGGCCGAATTCCTGAGTTGGAGGAAAACCTGATCAAAAACCTCTATGCGCAGCGCCCTGGTCTCTATGCGTAGTACACATTTTAGACTCAATTTTAGACACTTCCTGGCATCCAAACTGAGCTCACGATAGCTCGTTGGAAAGTCCTGGATGTCTACTTTCCAACCCAAGTGAAATTTCCCAATTTGAAGCTCAATTTCTCCCTCAACATTTCATTCTCCGAGAGGTACTTCTTGTTGTTGCAAAAGGTGGCAGTAAGGTGGTTTTCATGGTGTTTTTGGGCGTTTTGACCATCCAGAACTTGATGAAATGCTTCGGAAAGAATTGAGCATGTGTAACTTACCATGAAAAACCCAAAAATACAAATTTTCCCTCTACAAAGTGTCCCAATCAAAAGCGAGCGCATAGGCGCGCTGCTCATATAGCCGAAAAACCTGTTTTTGGGACCAAAAATTTCAAAATGACAAAAATTTCTCTGAATTTGCTCAAATTTGGAGTGACGACCCTCCACCATGTTTTATGCTCAGCCAACGAAGCTTTGGCCAAAACTCGAAGTGGATCTAACCTCTTTCCTCGTTTTAGTGCTTGGCTCAACCTCCTTTTCAAAATCTTCATTTTTGCTTTGTTGACATGCATGTGAGCCCAATAATGATGTTTCATGTGAAAGAGCATGTATTTATCTCTATTATCCTTTGCCAACAACTTCTCTAAGTGGATGTTGACCCTCTCGAGCCAAGTCTCCTGGTCAGCTTCTATCTCCTACTCAAAAGGTGTCATCTCATGTATATGTCTTCGGGCAGCCTGTCGGTCTTCATGGATTTGTTGCAGCTCTATAAGTGTGTGTTGATCCTCTAATTGTTTATTGCGCTGCTCCAAATAATTGATCACCCATTTTGCTTTCAACAATTTGTCATTCAAGTTATTAATCTCAGCTTTCTGCTCTTGGATGATCTCTTTCAGTTTTGAGCTAGGAGAGATCCTATCCACATCAATAAATGTAGCATCAATATCATGGCCTCCTGAAGGGCCCTTCTTATGCCTTGACCTCTTGCCCCTATCCTAAACCTGTACCTGTACCTGTGCTTAAGAAGAAGGCGAGACCCCTTCCACACCATGTGGAGATAGTACTCATCGTGTAGCTGCAAATAAGGCCCTGTGGCCTCGCTGATATGTCACATACACCGAAGCATTGACATGCTCGGTCTCGGGAATGTCAAACTGCTGTGAAGGCTCTCCCTCATCATGAACTATCTCTGGAGGTGGCTGAGGTGCTGTGAAGAAGTCACGAGAAATAAAATCCTCCCAAGTAATGCCCTATTGTGCCAACTAATGAACCACTACGATCTTGATCAACGCGTAATGATAAATACCGCTATGTTGTTGTGTTGGGGTCTTCCTTTGTACAAGAGGAACCATCCTCTCTATGTTGCGAAACATGAAGTATGGAATTTTCATCATACGTACCCTTGTAAAATGCATCCACAAACGGACATGGTACGCATAAGGATGGGAGAATCTGCCCTCACAACTGAAATACTGAATGATAAGTTTCATCAAAGGTGCAAATTGATCATTCAGTTATTGGAAAGGAAAAACTCTACTCAAGTGCCTCATATACCCAGGTTTGATGTATGGCTCATAGTAGGATTTCTCTAACTACTGATGTTCATTCCATTTCTCTCCAATATTTGGTATCCCAGTGGCCTCTGCGATAGTCTCTGGTGACAAAATGAAATCAACTCTGGCGAGGTTTACATGGCCATCATGTAAATGTAGAACAAACAAACGATCTAGTTCACGATGATGCTAGAACTGTGAAATTAATTCACAATAGTGATAGCATGACTGACGACGAAAACAATCCACTGCAAGCGGGCAAGCCTGCAATTGAACCAAAGAAATAAGCTCTTCCCTAAGAGGCTTACCACCTTTGTCACCTCTACGAGACCTCCGTGGCACATTACCCTCTGTTGTGGAATCACTCTCATATTGTTGCTCATAAACCAAATATGTGTTTGACATGGCTTTGGTCTCAAGATGTCTGTGATATGTATAGTGATATAGGTGTGGTGAAGTCACAATTTCAATGCATACTCAAAACCCAAATATGTTTATCAAAGCATCATAAAAACCGAGCCATAATGGTAATGCTCTATTTCAATGAATTGGCATAAAACAGTCACTGTTTGACAAATACACAAGAGTGTAATGCGTACACTTTTGCAATGTTGACCAAAAATTTACAAATGAGTATGGGACTATTTTTCATCAATGGAGGATGGTAAATCTTCACTAAACCACCCACATGTCCTTTAAAAAAACCCTTAAGGAATGATTTTTCCATGAACATAGGGTTTCATTCTTCAAGACCCAATACATCAAATTTCCCATCTTGAAACACATTTCAAACATTGACTGAGCAGCAATGAAATACCTACTTGCAAGTTTTGGAATGGATTTGGTATGATCTGGTCGCATGAAAAAAGTTTTCTTGGTGTTGTAACCCAATGCGCAGCGCACAAACCCAACGCGCAGCGCACCTCTATATGTGCAACACATTTGTTAATTCACACTATCTAGTGAGGCCCAGTGCACAACGCACCTCTATATGCGCAGTGCACACCTTGTATGAGCAGCACACCTCCAAATTGCTGTCCAGGGGTATGAAATGCAGTTTTCGGCCTTCCAAATTACTCAAGAACGATTTTTCCTTGGGATATTTTGAATAAATGAACTCGTTTGCCCCTTTTATAGGTGAGGAAAATATCTCACTTTGATTTAAATTTGTTTAATAACCCACTTTATAATGTTTGGCACTTTGACATTTGAGATCTAATACAATGCTTTTCTTTGGCTTTTTCTGAGTCTTAAACTGATAATGTTTTGTTGATTTTTGCAATGGTCGGATATTTTGTTTTTGGAAAAGATCAGAGGCTTGCTTTGAAACCTTTTGAGATACAATAAATACAATTATGTACAATCACAATTTTCAGTTTCAAAACAGAGTTTTGGACTAAAAATGCTTTTAAATGCTTTCCGAGGAAAAATATTAAATGAAAATATTTTAAATCCAACCTCATGCCCTGCGGGCTTTTATTATGTGTATGCACAGGACTGAAAACCCTATACTCTAGGACTAAAGACTCTTTTTTTAACGAAACTAATCATTTATGATGATGAATGCAATGATCATGTACTTCGGTGATTTTTTGAGAAATTTTTGACTAACCCTGTAGGGACAAGCATGAGGGAACACAAGACAACTAGACCCCCTCATCAGTCAATGGCATGCCCCTAACGAAATGCAACGAAGTGGAATGAGTGAGACACCTAAAAATAATATGCAAAAGCGAAAATATCTCTGACAGAGGGCTGTAAGGACCGACTCTAACATTGGCTCCAATGGGGATGGTGGCTCCTTGGAGATGCCAAGAACGGCAGATCTCTAGGAGAGCAGACCAGTGCCTTATTCATTGGGCGATGGAGTCATTATTTCGACAGATAATACGAGACTTTCGACTCATTTATGGACTGAAACTTGACTGAAATGATTTAAAAACTGACTCGGCAATCTTCAAACCAAAAATGTAATGAAACTAGAACAAAATGATGCCCTTTAGCTGGTTATTTATTTACAAAATCTACCCTACTTTGCTGCAAAAACAATAAATGAGGTAATACTATAATGCCAGATCAACCATTCAAGTAAAACTGAGAAGGATGCTTCTTTGGAGTGCTTCAACCAGGACATAGATACAATTGCTGGCAGCCCTACATGCACATAATGAGTCTCATCATGTAAAAGACAGTTTGATTTGTCAGTCAAACTGAAAAACATTTCCATGTATATTGCAATAGGATCGCAAAATCCAGAGTCTGTCTGCTGCCCCAACTCTGCGATAGATATTTCCAGCTGCACACTGTCAATGCAAACATCTGTAGGCATCTCTATTGTTTCTTGTTTTAAAGGAGGGAGAGTTTCCAAAAACTGTTTGTGATCTCGGAATTCATATGACTGGATTTGATCATTTAAATACTGAATCTCCTTCTCGACTCTTTCAACAACTAACTCGCAGACACCAGTTTTAGCTTCAAGAGGAAACTTCGTAGATTTCAAACATTGAAGCAAGACACTGAAAAATCTTCATTAATTTCAAAATATGCTAACTGATTTCTTACTTCTTTTGCAGCCTCACACAGTGCAGGGTTTTCCACATACCCTACCATTACATGAGTAGATCAACGAGCACTGGAATCTCTGGATCGAGTTGGAGTCGCCGGGTGAATGTTTCAGCCTTCATATGTGTCTAACTTCTGTCCACCGTCAACATCAGATCTTGATTGCATGTACTGGAGCAAGACAATCTTCAAGTCGAATGTCACATCAACAGCAAGCCATCTTCCCCAGTATGGTCACCAGTACGTTAGCGCTCAAATCTGCCTCAGGCTGAGGAAGGAAAAACTCAAGGCCACATCAAACCAAGCTTAGCCTCGTAGCTAGCCCTACGAGGACAGGAGAGTGCTCTCTCCGGGTCTATCTCGACAAAAGGTCTTCAGAGGGGTTGAGATGACTCAAAATTAATACTGATTTTAGGCTAGTAAAGAGATTGGAAATTTTGATTTAAAATTTTTAGGTTTTTTTGTTGGGGAAATGGGAAAAATAATTTTGGTTTCGGGGATAAGGCGAGATCTTTGCAGAATTTCGAGTTGGGGCGAGGTAGGCAGTAGTCTTGATGCCTTTGATCAAAGGTATGGATGGATCAAAATAACAAGGAGCTGAAGAAGGCAAGGGAGAACATGGATCCTCTCCAAACTAGTGAAAACATGTAAAACTAAACAAATTTAAAGGAAGAGCACTGTGAACAATGAATTCAACCTTATTTACTCATTCATTTAGTTTCAGAAGCATAAGTAGGGAATGGCATACATTATACATGAATGAACTTACAATAAACTGAGAGATAACATCATCAGGAACTGAAAGCCACAAGAATCCCAACAGGTGTTGCAAAACCTCTGATCTTTCCTTAGCCAAAATATGAAAAATATGTACAATAGTGTGCCAAAATCTTCCTAAGAGTCCAACCCTTGTTACTGACTGAAAATTTACATATATAGATCAAGTTAACCTCATTCCCTAACCTCTATGGGTCTAGCTCCTCCTTCTAGCAGCAGTTTGAACAAATTCTAAACATGGAGCAAGAATCTAGGTGACCAAAACAACCTGCCTCTAAAAAGAAGGAAACTGATTCATTACATTAATTTTTTGCTAATTTGTGAATGAATCATCTAGAACAAGGTAAAAAGGTGCCCAGTTACCTCATACACATCAAATTACATCAATCTAGGTCAAAAATCACACCAAGAAGTGAAACTGGTGAAAATTAGCCAAATTCCTGAGCTGGAGGAGGAAAACCTGATCAGAAACCTCTATGTGTAGCGCCCTGGTCTCTATGCGCAACACACCTTTCAGACTAATTTTGAGGCACGTCCCAACATCCAAATTGAGCTCACAATAGCTTGTTGGAAAGCCCTGGGTGTCTACTTTCCAACCCAAGTGGAATTTCCCAAATTTGGAGCTTATTTTCTCCCTCAAAATTTCATTCTCCTAGAGGTACTTCCTGCCGTTGCAAAAGGTGGCAGTAAGGTGGTTTTCATGGTGTTTTTAGGCCTTTTAACCATCCAAAACTTGATGAAATGATTCAGAAATAATTGAGCATGCGTAAATTACCATGAAAAACCCAAAAATACCAAGTTTTCCTCCAACAAGTGTCCCAATCAAAAGCGAGCGCGTAGGTGCGCTGCTCATATAGCCGAAAAACCTGTTTTTGGGACCAAAATTTTCAAAATGACAAAAATTTCTCGGAATTTGCTCAAATTCGGAGTGAATACCATCCATCATGTGTTATTCTCAGAGAGAAAAGCTTCGGCCAAAACTCGAAGTGGATCCGACCTCTTTCGCCGTTTTAGTGCTTGGATCAACCTCCTTTTCAAAATCTTCATTTTTGATTTGTTGACATGCATGCGAGCCCAATAATGATGTTTCATGTGACGGAGCATGTCTTTATCTCTATTATCCTTTTCCAACAACTTCTCTAAGTGGATGTTGACCCTCTCGAGCCAAGTCTCCCAGTCAGCTTCTATCTCTTGCTTAATAAGTGTCATCTAATGTATATGTCTTCGGGCAGCCTGTCGGTCTCCACGGATTTGTCGCAGCTCTATAAGTGTGTGTTGATCCTCTAACTGTTTATTTCGCTGCTCCAAATAATTTATCACCCATTTTTCTTTCATAAATTTGTCATTCAAGTTATTAATCTCAGCTTTCTACTCTTGGATGATCTCTTTCAGTTTCGAGCTAGGAGAGCTCCTATCCACATCAATAAATGTAGCATCAATATCATGGCCTCCTGAAGGGCCCTTCCTATGCCTTGACCTCTTGCCCCTGTCCTAAACCTGTACCTATACCTTTGTTGAAGAAGAAGGCGAGACCCCTTCCACACCATGTGGAGATAGTACTCCTCGTGTAGCTGCAAATAAGGCCCTGTGGCCTCGCTGATATGTCACATACACCAGAGCATTGACATGCTCGGTCTCAGGAATGTCAAACTGCTGTGAAGACTCTCGTTCATCATGAACTATCTCTGGAGGTGGCTAAGGCACTGTGAAGAATTCACGAGAAATAAAATCCTCCCAAGTAACGCCGTGTTGTGCCAACTGATGAACCGCTACTATCTTGATCAACGTGTAATGATAAATACTGCTATGCTGCTGTGCTGGGGTCTTCCTTTGTACAAGAGGCACCATCCTCTCTATGTTGTGAAAAATGAAGTATGGAATGTTCATCATACGTACCCTTGTAAAATGCATCAACAAACGGACATGGTACGCATCAAGATGGGATAATCTGCCCTCAAAATTGAAATACCGAATGATAAGTTTCATCAAAGGTGCAAATTGATCATTCAGGTATTGGAATGGAAAAACTCTGCTCAAGTGCCTCATATACCCAGGTTTGATTTATGGCTCATAGTAGGATTTCTCTAACTGGTGACATTTATTCCATTGCTCTCCAATATTTGGTATCCCCTTGGCCTCTACGATAGCCTCTGGTGACAAAATGAAATCAACTCTGGCGAGGTTTACATGGCCATCATGTAAATGTAGAAAAAACAAACAAGCTAGTTCATGATGATGCTGGAATTGCAAAATTAATTCACAATAGAGATAGCATCACTGACGATGAAAAAAATCCATTGCAAGCGGGCAAGCCTGCAATTGAACCAAAGAAATAGGCTCTTCCCTGAGAGGCTTATCACCTTTTCCACCTTTGCGAGACCTCCGTGGCACATTACCCTCTGTTGTGGAATCACTGTCATACTGTTGCTCATACACTGAATCTGTGTTTGACATGGCTTTGGACTCAAGATGTCTGTGATATGTATAGTGATATAGGTGTGGTGAAGTCAAAATTTCAATGGATAATCAAAACCCAAATATGTTTATCAAAGCATCATAAAAACCGAGCCATAATGGTAATGGTCTGTTTCAATGAATTGGCATAAAACAGTCACTGTTTGACAAATAGACAAGAGTGTAATGTGTACCCTTTTGCAATGTTGACCAAAACTTTACAAATGAGTATGGGACTGCTTTTCATCAATGGAGGATGGGAAATATTCACTAAACCACCCACATGTCCTCTAAAAAAACCCTTAAGGAATGATTTTTACATGAACATAGGGTTTCATTTTTCAAGACCCATTACATCAAATTTCCCATCTTGAAACACACTTCAAACATTGACTGAGCAGCAATGAAATACCTACTTGTAAGTTTTCGAATGGATTTGGTATGATCTGGTCACATGAACAAAGTTTTCTTGGTGCTGTAACCCAGTGCGCAGCGCACAAACCCAATGTGCACTGCACCTCTATATGCGCAACGCCTTTGTTAATTTACACTAGCAAGTGAGGCCCAATGCGCAATGCACCTCTGTATGCACAACGCACACCTTGTATGAGCAACGCACCTCCAAAATGTTGTCTAGGGGTATGAAATGCAGTTTTCGGCCTTCCAAATTACTCAAGCATGATTTTTCCTTGGGATATTTTGAATAAATGAACTCGTTCGCCCCTTTTATAGGTGAGGAAAATATCTCACTACGATTTAAATTTGTTTAATAACCCAGTTTATAATGTTTGGCACTTTGACATTTGAGCTTTAATACAATGCTTTTCTTTGGCTTTTTCTGAGTCTTGAACTGATAATGTTTTGTTGATTTTGCAGGGATCCAATATTTTGGCTTTGGAAAAGATCAGAGGCTTGCTCTGAAACATTTTGAGATACAATAAATACAATTATGTACAATCATGATTTTCAGTTTCAAAATAGAGTTTTGGACTAAAAATGTTTTTAAATGCTTTCTGAGGAAAAATATTAAATGAAAATCTTTTAAAACCAACCTCATGGCCTGTGGGCTTTTATTATGTGTATGCACGGGACTGAAAACCCTATACTCTAGGATTAAAGACTCTTTTTTTAACAAAACTAGTCATTTATGATGATGAATACAATGATCATGTACTTCGGTGATTTTTTGAGAAATTTTTGACTAACCCTGCAGGGACAAGCATGAGGGAACACAAGACAAGTAGACCCCCTCATCAGTCAATGGCATGCCCCTAACAACACACAACGAAGTGGAACGAGTGAGACACCTAAAAATGATATGGAAAAGCGAAAAGATCTCTGACAGAGGGCTATAAGGACCGACTCTAACAGAAGGTTGACACAACCCAACTTTAGTAGCTCAGTGATAACACATTGTATGGAGGGATATATGGTAAAACCTGTATACTAGGAGATAGGAAAATTCCTCCTGGTGTAGCTGGATAAATATGATGGAATCCATGCTTGTTTAGTGCCTAGTGATTTGGTGGGGATTGCTGTAAAGCCTGAGGAAACTTTGTTTGGTTTGGTTATGAGTCCCACATTCATGCTTGAAATATGACATGGGGGTGATTGAATGAAAGAAATATTTGGTTTAGGCAATCTATGGTCGAGTGATTCTTGCAACTCCCAAACCTAGTTGTATTTTGCATTGATTAATAATTATTTCTTCTCCTTGGTATTTCTTGTGTAAATGTATTGTCTTATATATGGATTATATGGCTATTATATCCTTTCTATTTATGTTTGTTATATGCTGGTTATGTGTATTTTTTATGACATACTTGATGTATGGCTCTCATCATGTTTTGATTAGTAATTGAAAGTACAGTGAATATATGACCTAATAGATGATAATGTAGCTATTTTGATATGGATACAATGTTTTTTTGTGAATTTGAGATAAGTATGAGGCCCCTATGCTCATGTATGTGGTTATGACTTGTAGATTGCATATTTGATACATGTTTGACAAAATTCTTGTCATGAATAGTAGGGTTCTATTTAAGTCATTAATCAAGTGTATGCATTTGTACCTTTGTTCCAATGTCATTTATCATTTCTAAAATTTTGATGAAGTTCTAGGAAGTGGCCTAAGTCTTGGCCTTGAAAAAGTCACACAAAATCTGAGGTTGTTGTTTCAGAACTAGCTAAAAAATTCTAGAGTAGATGGCATGCCCTTGCTGTGGGATCAACTAGAAGGCCTTAGTTGCTCGCAAGGCTTGTCATGCGAGTGGATGGGGGTCCAAATTAGTGAAATGTCAAGTTGCCTCAAGGGTTAGCCACCTGAAAGGGTTGGTTGGATCCTGAAGGTTTTGTAGCATGTGTGGAAGGTCAAATTGGTTTGGCTTTGTCGGTTCCACATCCTTAACTATACACGGGGATTTGAATAACACCATAGCATCCTCTCGTCACATGATTAACCCAACAAACCTATTAACTTGGGTAAATATGGGAGGAGGGTGTTGTAAATATACTGAGATGAGCTTCTTTGGGCTTCTATTGTCAGAAATTAACTACAATGGTGACCCCTTCATTGACATATCTTAGTGGAAAATATGTTCCCCTTCCTTTGGATCTTTGGGCTCAATATTTTGTACCTTGGTGGTGGCAACAACGGTGCTAATATTTGCATCAATTATGACCTTCCCTTTTTTATTCCCCTTGCCTGGGTGTGACTTAGAGTTAGGACATGCATTTGACTTTGAAGTCTCTAGCTAGACCACTAGTGATTGCTTGGCATGACATTCACTTGTATTGTGAGTGAGGCTCTTATGGAAATCACACCACTTCCCTATGTCCTTCATCATCTTTGTGGTGTTTTTCTTGGATTACTACTTCGATGGGTTTTCCCAGGTCACCTCGCCTTGGATTTTTCCTTTGTTCTACAATTTGTGGGCACTTTTTCCTTGCTTTGTATTCACAGATTCAAAGTCTTACGTCTTTGGTTTAAATTCCTACTCAACCTTGACAATGTATCGATATGTGGTGCCCAACGAGGAAATGTTCGAGAAGTTTATCTCATCTGGAAGCATTTGTGTAGAAATTCATGGTATATGAGTACCATATGCCACTTAGAATCCTTGATACCCAATTATGTGAAAAGGGTATGAAATGTATTTGTTGACATCGACATGTCTTGGTCCCTTCCCTGTCGTAATATGGTCCGTTTTATATACTTATCTTCTTAGCTCCCAACAGGGTAATATTGTTCCTTGATAGTGTCTTTGAAGGGATTTTTCTTTTTTGTTTTCTTTGATTGTTCTATTTTATATTAGTTGCTTTAGCCCAAGTTACTTCTTCATTAACAATGCATCTAATTATTAGCAATATAACCAATCATAAATGTAACTGAAGAAAGAAAAATATATGCAGTGACAAAGAAAACATCAACACAACCATAAGAGACAATAAGTTGGTGCAAGACTAGAGAAAAACCCCACAAGGGGGAAACCCTTTCAAATCTTCTACTTTAATAGATCGTCATAAAAAGTTTTCAACAGAGAGGACAATGAGCCCAATACATATATTTGTAGCGGAGATTTACAAAAGAGATATAAAAATTTACAAATATATATACCAACAAAGAGAAACCCAGATATATCAGATCATTGAAGCCAACTGTCAAACCCAAAGTCAAAACCATGGACACTCTCAACAAAATTTACTATGTGTTTCTGAAATTCCCTGGACGATCTCTTTGCCATAGTGCGAGGGCGTTTGTAATTTCTTGGGCACTCTCAGGAAGACATTGTGCATACATCAGGGGTCAAACTCACCAAATCTACTCTAAAACCCTCGAATGTTCTCTTCTAGTTTCTATATGTCCGTCTATGATGACCTAGACACTCTCAGGACCACTCTATGCAAGTGTCTAGGGATCGACACCTTAATTTCTACCTTTGAAGCCTTGGACTCTTCCATAATATTTTGTGCCAACATCTAGGGGTATTTTCATGTTGTGTTGATCACTATGTGCCAGCGTTGAGGGACTAAAATTCCCAGCTTTGTTCTAATGTCCAGGAATCAGAAAATCCTAGGTCAGAGTGAGCTTTGTTCCTGTGATTTTAGATCCTTGCTTGAACTCCTTTCATCAGACCTATGTGAAATAAGACAAAATAGAAGAATACAACATGGCTTGATTAGTGTGACAAAATGAGCTTGATGACACTTCTATTTATAGGTTTTCTTGAGGGTCCACTTGTTGTTTAGTCTGACCTAGCCAATTCCACATGTGCTTAGGGCCGAGCCATTTGATAATACATATATGAATAAAATAATTCAAAAATCAACTTCCAATTGACCAAGTAGGGTGATATTTAGGTTGATTTTGGTGCTCTAAAAAATAATAATTTAATTCACGAATCATCTCAAACATCCGAGCTATCCAATCTAGAATTTGACCCTAGTTGCAAAAATCAACACTCCCTCTCAACTAGGAATAATTGCACCTTCTAATATCTGTCAGTTGATATTTATATCATTTTTTCATGTTGTGTTCATGCTTTGACTATCTTTCCTCAACTCTATTTGCTTAAACTTTCTTGAATCTAAAATAATAAGAATCGGGGAGCAATAAATTCGACCCATATTGAGCAATAGGATAACTCATCATAGAGGGGAGAACATTTTCAACCATGGAATCTCATTGGGGTGCTCATCCTCAACCTACAATCTCAAAAAATGGAGCACCATCTCAACTTGATCCTATTTCTTATTGAACTTCCCATCAATGACTCTCAATAGTCATGTGGTAGAACACCTGTATCATAATCAACATGGGTTGTACGGCCCAAGTACACTCTCAACTTGTTGGCCAAATGAGGAGTGGTGTTCCCCATAAGCCCTGCTTGTGGGTATGATGCCAAATAGGGTATAATCTACAAAGACCAGATAAGGTAGCATCATTCTCTGACCCTATTAAGATAGGGGAGAAACATCGCCAACCCTATGGGTAACAGATAGGGGATTACCCTATTGTCTAGATATCCCTCAAGCCTAGGAAACCTCTATCTCAATTCCTCACCCTGGGAGCTCAAATAGGGTTGGAAGAGTTGGATCAGTGACATTGATCAACGCTGCCCCATATCTAGAGGGGCCACATCCATCAATCCAAGTTTCACTCTGAATACCAAGAACTTTCCTTTCGATAATGCCTTGGTGAGTATATTTGCAATATATTGATTTGTTGATATGCGATGGAGCTTGGAAGCTCCTCTCTACACCATTTATTTAATAAAGTGACATCAAATCTCAATGTGCTTGGATTTGTCCTGGAACATGAGATTCTCTTCCAAATGGATCCAACTCTTGTTTTCACAGTATATCACTATAGTTTAGGACCTGCTAAAATAGCTCTCAAACCTTCTTCCTCAACCAAACTCCTTCGAATCTAGTTATGCTAGCAACTATGTATTCTGTCGTGGCAGTGCTCACTTCTACAAAATTTTGTTTCCTACTCATCGATGATATCATGGAATATCCAAGGCTAAAACAACATCCAAATGTACTCCTTTTGTCGATAAAATTTCCTTCCTAGTCAACATTGGTGTATCCATGAAGTTGAACATCTCCAGTAGAATATCTCAGACCAAGTGTGATCAACCCATGAAAATATCTCAATACATGTTTCACAGCTATCCAAATTGCATGGAGCGACTCAATCATGAATTGACTCAATGTGTTTACCTCATAGAAAATATCAGGACGAGTGTTGATAACGAACATTAGAGACCCAATCAGTTGTCCATAATCCAATGGATTTTCCAAATTGGTTCTTGCAACTTCTCCACATAATTTCTTGAATTTCATTTCCATTAGTGTAACCATGGATTTTCATGCAATCATCCCAAATATTTCCAGCAACTTTACAACGCCTTTTCCTTGTGAAAGGAAAATCTCACCGGGCCTTGTCACACCTCAAGGCCTAGAAAGTAGTGCATGAGACCAAGGAACTTCATCTCAAATTCAGAGGCTAGCTCCCTCTTACACTCAATCATGAGAGGCTCACTACATGTCAAGAATAGATCATCAACATATATAAAAAAAAATCAACGACATATCTTGGACTACCTTGAAGTAGAGGTTAGGACTGACATTGCTTCTTGTGAATCCCAACTTCATTAAGTAATTGTCAATGCATGCATACCAAGCTCTCGGAGCTTGTTTTAAACCATGAAATGCCTTCTTCAACCTAGAAACATGTGCTCTTTGATACTCCACTTCAAATCCCTGTGGTTGTTCAATATATACTTCTTCCTATAACATGCCATGTAGGAAAGTAATCTTTACATCCATATGATGAAGATTCCATCCTTAATTGGAAACAAGGGAAACTATTTAATAGATGGTTGTATATCAAGCCACAGGAGAAAATATGCCGTCATAGTCTTCTCCTTCTTTATGAGAGAATCCTTGAGCTATGAACCTTGCTTTGTATTTCTCAATTTTGCCATCAATTCTATATTTGATCTTGAATAGCCACTCTGAATTCACAATAGACTTCCCATTCGGTCTTGGTACAACATTCCATACATTATTTTTCATAATTGATTTATATTCCTCAGCCATAGCATCCTTCCAAGATTTGTATTTAATTGCTTCCTCAAATGAGGATAGTTTGACTTGAACCATAGTTCTCATGGCTGCAACATATCCTGGATATTTGCATTGTTGTTTTTTTATCTGAATTATCTATGAATGGGAACATTTCTTTCAACATTATATAGAGTATTGTGAAGCCAAACTGGTCTCTTCCTAGTAGGGGGATCACTTGGTGGAGGATCTAATAGATCCATAGGCTCTGTCGGATCATCATCAATATCAAATTCGGGTTTTGAAGGACCATGTAGAATATCCCAGTCATCATTCTCTTCCTTAGGAGGAGGAGGAAGAGGAAGCTATCTTTATTTTCCAAGAGCTACATCTTCATCGAATGTTAGGCCCCTACTAATTTGGACCTTCCTCTCACTAGGAATATATATTCTATATGCTTCAAAATTTTCACGATAACCCAAAAACTTACATTTTCTTCCTATAGCTTCCAATTTGTTCCTTTTGTCCTTCAGCACATGAAAATACAAGGGGCATACAAATACACAAATATCGCTAATATCAGGCTTGATACCTATGAATATTTATTTGGGGGTCTTGTTTTCTAACGCTTGATGAGACACCCTATTTTTAACATATACAACAGTAGATGTACCTTCTTCCCAAAGTAACTTTGGAATCTTTTGATCATGGAGCATTGTGCAGGAAGCTTCTACTATAAACATGTTCTTCCTTTCAGCTAAACCATTACATTCGGGAGTATATGGCACAATTTTTTCCTTCTTGATCATTTGTTTCTTGCAAAATGCTATGAATTCGTTTGACATGTATTGCTCTCCATTATTGAACCTTAAGATTTTGATTCTCTTTCTTGTTTGATTTCAGGCTTTGACTTAATTGAACATCTCAAAGGATTCATCTTTGTGATTAAGGTAGTATATCCATGTTTTTCTTGACAAGTTCTCAATGAAGGTGATGTAGTAGAGATGACAACCAATAGAATGCATAGGCATTAGGAAACATATATCGGAATGAATGAGATGGATGATGTCATTTGTATTTTTCTTAATAGAGGGGAATGGTCCCCTTGTTTTCATTCCACTTGCTTAGCTTCAAAAAAATCCATCATGACGACCTTGAACAATGAGGATATCTGAGACCAATTTTCAAATTTGGAAGCGCATCATAGTGTCAATGAGCCAGTCTATAGTGCCATAACTCATTCAGATGATTGGTATTATGAAATAATGTTAGAAGAGGTCTTCTAGTGTAAGTGTATAGAGTCCTTCAAATATTAATCCTAATGTGAATGCATCTCTCATAGGCGAATCAATAGGCCATGCCAAAAATTTTCCTTTGATGAAGGAAACCCTCATCCCTTTATCTTCCAATGGGGATATAGATACCAAATTCTTCATTAATCTTGGTACGTATATAATATCATGCAACATAACTGATTCCCCATAATTCAATTGAAATTTTATAGATCTAAAGCCTTTCACAGGATGAGTGGAGTTGCCACCAAGAATGATCTTCAACATAGTCTCCCTCTCTACCAAGTTAGAGAGGACTTTCTTGTATCTAGAGAAATGATGAGTGGCCCCATTATCGATAAACCAACTAACCCATTAATCTGGTGGAGAAGAACTGGTAAGGGCGGAAATAAGAATGTATTTAGATTGATTTACACCATTCCTTTCATACCTAGGAGCACTTGACTTATTTTGAGGAGGATGATCTTCTTCACAGTATCTTAAGGTGTCTCTTCTTCTTCTCTCATATCCCTCTATCGTGATTATTTCTTTGATTTTTTTTTCTTCATTTGTTATTGGTGTTTCTTCTGGTGTTGTAATGTGGCCTCTTTCTCTTCTCAGGACAATCTCGATCACAATGACCTTTCTTGTAGCAATTGAAGCATTCAATGTGAGATAATGATTTGTCATTCCTTCTTTTTTTATTTTGATAAGGAGGCCTCCTTGATGTACCTCCTTATCCCTTCTTCCTTTTGTCATGAGTGATATATGCAACTAGCTCTCTCTCTTCATTCTCTTGAATCCTTCCTCTTGCTATCATCCTCGATTCTTCTATAGTAAGCTTCCAAAAACTTTCATAAAGTGATGGAAGGACATTGTTGTTGTTGATTTCAGTAATGAAGGTTTTCCAAATAGTAAGGAGAGATATAAGAATCACAACTACTAGTTTCCTGTCAGACACATTTTCTCCAACTCTCTGTAATTGATATCTAAGGCAAGAGATCCTCATAATATAGGATTGAACAAATTCTCCTTTTTTCATATTGGTTTCCTTCAATTCATCTTTCAAGGTGATGATATCATTCAAGTTATCAATTTCATACATGACGGATATCTTGGCATAAATCTCTTTAGACTTTCATAAATTCCCAGCATATGCAAGTAAATGATCTTGTAAACCATTGGCTATAATTTTCTTGGCTTTGGGCTCACCTTTCTTGAACCTGTTCTTGAGGGAAGTGGAAGAAATTTTTAAAGGTTTGGGCATCCTTTGGATGTATTCTAGCACATCATTGCTGTCAGCGTTGATCTCCAATCTAACCTTCCATGCAACAAAGTTTTGATGCATCACCCAAATTTTCATGCTCCTTGAAGGTAGAGGACGACATCTTGACCTTGACTAGGTAATCTTCTTTCTGAAAATGAGGGAGTCAATGCTTGTCCTATTTTGGGCTTATCCTTTACCTAGGCTTTGATTCCATAATAAGTTTTTCTGATTGTTGTATGTTGTATCAATTACTTTAGCCCAATTTACTTTTTCATTAACGATGGATGCAATTATTCGCAATATAACCAATCATAAACATAACTGAAGAAAGAGAAATAAATGTAGTGACAAAGAAGACAACAACACAACCATGGGAGATAGAAGATTTGTCCAAGACCAAGGAAAAACCCACAAGGGGGAAACCCTTTCAAATCTTCTTCTTTAATAGATTGTCACAAAAAAGTTTAGTAGAGAGTAAAATGAGCCCAATATGTATATTTGTAGCAAATATTTACAAAATATATCTACATATCTACATATATATATACCAGCAAAGATAAACCTAGATTTATCATATCATTGAAGCCAAATATCAAACCCAAAGTCAAAACCCTGGATTCTCTCAGCAAAAATGACCACATGCTTCTGAAACACCCTAGATGCTCTCTCTACCACTATGTAAGGGCATTTGTAATTGTACAGAAGCTCTCAAGAACACCCTGCGCATGTATCTAGGGTAAAACTCACCAAATCTACTCCAAAACCCCCAAAAACTCTCTTCTAGTTGCTATGTGTGTGCCCGGGATGACCTAGATGCTCTTAGAACCATTATGTGTGAGAGTTTCGGGATCGATACCTTAAAATCTGCCTCTAAATCCCTGGACACTCTCATAAGCTTCTATGCCAGTGTCTACAAGACTCTGGACACTATTTTGACCACTGTGTCAAAGCGTCAAGGGACTGAAATGCCCAGATTCTAGCATCCAGGAATCCTAAAACCCTAGATCATAGCGAGATTTGCTCTTGTGATTTCAAACCCTTGCACGAACTCCTTCCATCAGAATTGTGTGAGACAAGACAAAAGAGAAGAATACAAGATGGTTTTATCAATGTGATGAAATGAGATTGAGGTCACTTCTATTTATAGGCTTTCTTGAGGGTGCACTTGGGGTTGAGGGAGACCTAACAAATTCCACATGTGCCTAGGGCTGACCCATTCCATAATACATGTATAAATAAAATAATTCAAAAATCAATTTCTGCTTGACCAAACAGGGTTATCTTTAGGTCAATTTTGGTCCTCTTGAAAAGAGTAATTTAATGCAAGCATCATCTCAGTCATTTGATATGTCCTCTTTGGAATTTGACCCTAGTTGTAAAAATTAACAAGGTTTCCCACTACTCCATGACATGGAGGGTGACTTTGTGGAGCGCAAAGGTATTATTTTCCCTATCAGAAAATCATGAACCAAAAAATATCCTTACAACATATTTAACCATTTACCTATGAAATTTTCAACTATCTAAGCTTTAAATATAGGGATTTCAAAGTTAAATTGTACCTAGAAGGGGGAGGAACCTCCAGGGCAACTGCTAGATGAGGATGCATCACCTGTTAGCATCCAGTGAAGGATTTGGGAAAAGTTATCCATCATCTCATTCCTTTTTTTCTTGAGGGCTTCTTCTATCAACAGCTTGATAATATATCGTACTCCCTTATCCTTCTTTTCTTCTCCCATGGGTGGTCATCGGTGTCGGCAGGGATGGTCTTGGAAGGCTTTAACCAATTCAGGTCCCAACTCCTTATACCTTGACCTAGTTGGGGACATCCACAAAACAATAGAGAAACAAAAGACCACTTTGATATCACTAATCCAGATTTATGTAAGAAAGAAATGAAATACGAATGTAAACAACAATATAAAGCTACAATGAAAACATAAATTTAATTCATTCATAACAAAATACTAAAAATTATTACATGAAGAATGGAAATAAACTAGTTTGGGTGATGGTAGCTTATCTATGAAAATAGATGTGGAGGCTACGTGCTTTTTTAACTCTATTAGAATGGGACTCAAAGGCCTTTTTATTATTGAGAAACAATGGAAATCACTAAACATCCAAAAACCTAACTCTATGAGATGAAGCTGCAAAAGTTTGTGGGCCTTGTTGGGATAAATTGGTACATTAACTTCACAACATTATAATTCTGTGATACCATTTTCATTTGAAGTGTATGATATGTCGTTAGAAATATTTGTATGAGGACTACATATTTTGACTACATAATTTAATTGAAGACTCTCACTTTGCCAATTTTCCCAAAAAATGTAGTCTGGGGCCTCAAAACCACTCTCAAAGTTCAGGACCAAAAAACTGCCAAAAATAGTAAATTGTGCTACAATTAGGGAAACTAAAAGAAACAATGTTGGGGCTTCAAGTGGAATAGGAAGGTGCCCACCAATATTTACCTGGATCAACTACATATCTTGATCTTTCTTATCCTGGAGTCAAGTTTACTAAATATATTTGTCAATATCACAACATAGGAAACCACAGGAGTAATCACCACTCCACATGCATGGCCTAGTTCTTATTTTGATGGCACAAATACATATGGTACTTTATGCCCAAAAAATAGAATAATAGATTCCCATATTAGTATTAAAGCTATAACCACAAAATTCCCTCTATCTATAATGTTTAACATTCAATTTTCTTGCCTTAGTTTTAACCAAGGTTGGTAGATAGAGAACAATGTCCAAAGGTTTTGTGTTCACTATGATTAGAACAAACTTTGCTAACCCCCTATGTGTTGTTCCTCTGAGATGATAATGGTCAATTGATCATGCCAGAGCATCTAAGGGGTTTTGGTTTTAGTTTTTATGGAGGACCAGTACATACAAAAAATTGTAAGAATGATGTATTAACTCTTTTAGATTGTACTAATAGATAATCAAAGGGCTTCTATTTGACTTCACACAGTGATTTGAATTTATAAGGTGTTTAGAAAGAATAGTAAAGAGTTATGATTAATTTATATTTCAAATAGAAAGATAAATTATGATAAGTGGGAAAACCTTTGACTAATGTTCAAAATCTAAACAAACTATGCTTAAGATTACATAAGATGCTGACAATTTTATGATTTAGAGGGAGCTTTTTAGACAAACGGTCCAATATCTCATTCTCTTTATGATAATAACTTTAGAAAGGAATTTTAGGAATAGTTGTAAGACATTTATTCTCACTTGATATCTCTGTAAAACTTAAACATATGCAGAATAAACATAATGAATGAAACAAATGAAAAACTTACAGAAGAAAATGAAACTGTATGAGACCAAATTCAGAATCCTTTTCTTTATTATTAGTGATCTAGAGACAACTTGTACATCAATGCTTTTACAAAATTTCTTATGGAAATGTACCACCTTTAATAACTCATAGAAGAGAGTTATTTATACAAGTTCTAAACAAAATATCCTAGATTGATTACAAGATAGCTTGAAAGAAGATAGGAAAAGAAAAATTGTTGCATGATGTGTCCCTATTAGATAGGAAGTTGTTGATGATTGATCCTTCAAAATCTATTGTTGTTGTCTTCTTGTTGGAATGAAAAGTTAATCAATTGTTTCACACAATTGATCCCATATCTCCTCACTAGGTATCTCGAGTTTTACCATCCTTCTAAGTATCTCATCAACTTCAGTATATCTCTCAAAATTGGGTTTGGTGAGAAAAAGATGACCAGTTTCATATTTAATGGAGAGGTCTAAGCTTAAAGCTTCCAAAATCTCCTTGCCAGTAATCTGCCTTTTCATCCCTACAAATTGACCACTGTTTACTACAATGGTATAAAGCCTTTCACAGTAATCCTCCAATTTTACTAGCTGATCATTTGATGATGCTATCTCTGATAAACCTTTCTTATGTAATATACTGAGTGAAACCTCCTGACTGTAGTGTTCAAATCGTCACACTTTGATTTTGGCTGAGTTAACAGATTCTTCTTCACTATAACTTTCTTAGTATCCAAAATAGTAGTTGTCTTATCTGGAATGTTCATCTCTTGTAATTGTTGCCTAGTTTTAGAGTTTAGTACCCTGATCATTCCTGATGCTTGTTTGACTTTTGTGCCCAATGTTTCCTTCTAGGTCGTCTCTGCTTAGCATTTAACAATTAGTTGCTGCTGCTCAAAAATGATTTTTATGGATGGCCATACTTCTGTTATAGAGTGGCTAATATCTAACCAAATATCTTCTTTGGCTTGGGCCAAAGTGTCTACCATTAGAGTCTTTCTTCCTAACTATTTAACCTTGAGCTCTAACCTATGCGACTTTTGCATTTCTTCTACATACAAGGTATCATTTTTTACCTTTTGTGACTCCACGGCTTGGAAATTTTGGACTAACTTCTCATTTTGTTGTTTTTGTGCTTGTAGCTCATGTGATAACCTTTTTCTTTCACTTGTTGCTGAAGACAAAGCAATGTCAATAGGAGATGAGCTTAAATCTGGACCTGTCATTGGAATTGTTGTCACTGAGGTCACAACAATCTGTGTTGTCTCTTTTTCTTTCAACAGTTGTTCTATCTGCTCCTCCATTTTCTTGATTTGTATGTTTTTCTCAATAATGAGCTTTAACATATCCTCCTTGTGTTGTTAATTTTCTTCCATTTCTTTGGTCTGTGGATCCTCAGTTGAAGGTAGCTTCAACTGTTTCTTCAAGGTTGTAATATCAACATTATTCTTTTGCAGTATTTCTTCAATTGCTTTACAGTCCTAGGGATCATATCCAATATTGATAATGATATCTTCTAAAGATTTTAATTTTTTATCTTTAGACAAGGATGACAAATTTTCAATCTTAAATTGTGACTGTACATTGGACAAAGCAGTTTTGAGCTTGATAGGAGACATGGCAGTTGCAGTCATTGTTGAAAATAACATCTCACCTGATTGCCTATGCAAATCCATTTGATCAATTGGATGTATCTGGCTCACATCAAATGCGAAGATGGTCTTCTTGTAGTCTACTATGGATTTAGGAAATGGAATTTGAGCCTGCAAAAGTTCCATTTGCATCCTTCCTCTTATTATCACTCCAAAATTTCCAAGGGTTGTTCAATGTGTTAAAAAGAAATATCAGAGGAAACTACAAACCTACTTTGGAGCTTAGGATCTAACCTTCCTAAACTCAGAGAAGGCTCTCTCTATATGATTTAACTTTGTCTATTTTAATGGATTTTAGGTTAGTTATGTATGCTTAATTGGGTTGATTTTGATTGTGCTGGTGGAATTAGTGACTTATAGGAATCGGTTCTTTTCAATTTTCCATTGGGCTATGGAGTCAATAAGGCTTTGAAAACAAAACAAAAATAAATTATAGATAAAATGTTATAGGGAAATATAGGTGAGCAATAGTAGATCTCAAGGCTGGATGGTGACATGACTTTTCAATTGGGATCAAGGAGAAATTAAGAATTCCTTAAACTAGACAATGGAGAAGAATGAAGAGAATCAATCGGGATCAGAGGGCAATTAAGAGTTCTATAAACTAGATATCAAAAGAAAACATAGAAATGTATAACAGTAAAATCAGAGTGAAATATTTAAGCAAATTCTGCAATAACATCCCTGTTATAACATTTAGAATTAGAACACATATGAATTTATGGAATACTTGGAAAAGAACATGAACAAATGAAATTTGTACTTCACTGAGATAGCTCAAAAAATTAATCCTGTAAAGAAGTTTCTTTATAACTTGTCCTACCTGTTAACTAGAATTTTGGTACAATAACCCTTAAGTAATAGATAAGTCAGCTAGAACCATATTCAGAAATCCACCCACAATACTTCAAATTATGAAGTATTTATACAAAAAAATACTACAAAATATCCTAAAATGATTTAGGAATTATTGAAGGAAAAAGAAATATCTTCATGCAAGTAGATCGTGATGCCTACGAGACTAAGGCTACTTGTCCCTGCTTTTATTGATTTTGTTGTTTGTTGTTTTGATCTTTTTCTACTTTCTCTCTTTTGTTGTCACTCTACGCTGGCCTTTTTTTATGATGTTGAGTGTCTTTTATGCTAGCTTTATATTTAAACTCTCTTTTTGAGTTTTAAACTTTGTCTTTCATCTGATACTCTTCAACTTAACTCATCTGTTACGCTTTACTATTTTACCTTGACTGCTCTGTTTTCACTGTTTCACCTTTCGTTTTCATAGTAAATCATTCAACTTTTCACAAAACTCTGCATCTGGTAAATTAATCTTTACTATTCTTCTGAATATTTCATCTACCTCTGTGTATTTTCCAAATGTAGGTTTGTTGATAAAGAGATATTTTACCTCATGCTGGAGGTAAAAGAGATTCTCGAAAGTCTGATAGAGCACTTTTCCTATTGGAATTCCTTTCATGGTTGAATTGTTTGATTGTTCCTTTGCCACTTCTTTGATTTTCTTATCATAGTCTTCATGCTTCATCAATCTGTCATTGATAACCAAAGGATTTCGCAGGCCTTTCTTCCTCAAAACATCAAATTTCACCATAAATCTAGTTATTGCAAGCTCCATGTTTTGACACTTGTCTTCATGTTTTACCATCAAGTTCCTTTTAGAAATTACCTTTCTCACTTATAGAATTGTTTCAAACATGTCACTTATGCCAATCTCTTCCAATTCCTATTTGTTCTTGGCATTAAGAAGCTTAATGATTTCATTGGGTTCCTTTGGCTTCTTACCAAGTTCTTACTTAACTTTTTGAATATCTTTAGTAGCTTCCTTGATTAAATCCTTCCGCTCAAAGATGAATTGGATGGATGGCCAACTATCATTAATAGAGTTAATGATGTTGTCTCATAACTGTTGTTTTCCTTGGGCAAGTGGTTCTTTCAATGCCAACTCTTTCTCTAACTTCTGTATTGTTTCAGTCAATCTGTTTGACTTCTATGTTTCATTTTTATGCATGATTTGGATCAACTTATTTTCATCTTATATACTTTTTATTTGATCTTTAATTCTATTTATTTCATTTTTTTGGATGGACATATCCTGCTGTTGTGGCCACAAACAACCCCCCTTTTTTATTTAGTGTTCTGACTAATACTAAATAAATGGGGACCCTTAGCTAAAATTCAAAAAAAACAATTAGTGATTGTATTTCCTATTCAATAAAACTTACCATTGTAAACTTGAGAAAATACCTTTGAAAATATCTCAAAAAAAATTAAGTTTTGTGATGAGGGAAGACAAAATCACTCCTTAAAGGATATCGTATCACAGAAAAGATAACAGGATGCCTCCCTACAAGCCAAAACTCTAAGAATGCAAGATTGCAATGTGAGATCACATATTAAAGATATATATCACATCGCATGCTTTAAAACGCACTTATGATGAAAAAACGTAGAAATTGCTGATATGCGATAGCGCATATCGCAAAATCACACCTCACAAGAAATACATTAATGCGAAATGCGCATACTTACGAGTTTGCAATAATGGGACCATGTGATATTGCGATATCACGATAAAGCAGAAAAGTGATCTTACGAAAGAATGAAAGAGCGAAATCAATCATGCGATCATGCAATATTGCGATATGGCGATTATGCGATGCATCATCTCATCGCAATTTTTTCTGGTTCATTATTCAAGGAAAATTGTTTCCATTAAACGAGACTGGTTATGTGCTTTAAATGCTCATTAATGAAGTTGTTGCCAGTTGTTAATGAAATCTAGTTTTGAGTTTATCAAAGAGCCAATTCATGTAAGGTGGCATATTTTTAAATGTCTTTGGAAGTCAAAGCATTCATGTCGTTATTTATTGTCATTACTCTCACCTCACTTGTAAACTGCAGGAGTGAAAGACAAAAGGTTACACAAAGTAGTGTACAGGAAACTACGGTGAAAATAGGCAAGGCTTTGATATTTGAAGACAGAGAAAAGGCACCCTTGCATAAAGACACAACATGTAACAGAAACGCGGGTATTTTCACCTGGGAAGGCATACATAATATATTTGAGGAAATAAATCCTAAAGTAATTGGATTTATGGCTACTACAGGCTCATCAAGGTCGTCTGAAGCATCAATTGCAAAGTTAGTTTGTTCATTCCTGCACCGGAGAGCGGCAAGGCCCAAAATTCTCCCCTGCACAGAAATGGTTAAAGGAATATTAGACAACGCTGACATCAAGACAGGCAGTTTAGGGCTCAAGGTCAAGAGCTCTTTGAATCATTATTTTCACAAAATTTCAACTTTACATCCGCTACAAGAAAACACGCAAGAGGCGAAAATCGCACTAAGGAAGCTCGGATTAAGAAACAAAGGCAATTTCCAATGCGCAATTAGCACCTAGCGCTAATCGCGCATCGCTGGGTAAAACTTATCAAAATGGGAAGCCTCTAATTGTTCAGTCTCCTGTAAGCCCAATACTGAAAAGATGGTGCCAGCTCTTGCTGATTCCATTTTGTAGCACATTTAAAGGCCGAAGTTAGCCAACTGACTCTTATCAAACAAATGCTGAATGCTTGCGACATTAAGGAGAAAATACAAAAATAGTTAGTTTTAGATTTAATTTTAGAAATAGTTTTATTTTATTTTGCCTAGAAAAAGGACGGTCATTTAAACCGTATCCTAAATTTTTGTAAATAAGTTATGTTTAGACATAGTTAGTAGTATTTAAACCCTTCTCATGCATTTAGAGAAGGGTCTGGAAATTTATCAAAATCTTGTCCTCAGAACATGCACTTTTTCACCCTCTGAGGAGGTTTTGGTGAATGAATGGAACATGATTTATTGATTTTTGCATCTGATATCTGCTACTGATGCTGCACTTCTCTACTCTTAGTTGATGTTGGATTAAGAAGAGATAAATCGCTATCGCTTGAAGCTCATGAGTAGAACTAGTTATAAATGGTACATTTATCTCTTAACTGTTTCTATTTCCTGTGTTAAAGTGATATTTAAATTCCCTTATTTATATGTTAATGCTTGAATGCTTGAGTTATCATTTGGCACTTTTGTACAGTGATAGCTATTTATTTGTGCTTAATATATGAGTAGCTTACTGTGTGATGAGTTTTTCACAACTATTTCACCTAACTTTTTATGTGAAGTGGTTTATCTATATTGAATTCTTTTCTTATAACAGTTGAATGATCTTTATTATCAATTGTTATTCAAAATCATTTTAGATCGCACAGCAGAAAGGTTTTACCCTGGGTTAGTATAGATTTAGATGTTGTTGCTTTTTGAGAGTACAATTGCATATCATTAGATTAAAGTTAGAATTCGAATCATCTCAATTAGAATCTTTTAAAGCTATGAACATCAATCAATCTTACACACACACAAATTGGGAAACTAGTCCCATTATCCCCAGTCAGACCCGCTATACCAAACAGAAAAGGAGTTTCCAAACAAGGTCCAGACTGGGTGGGTATCCCCCTTGTTGTTGAACCAATTTTCGGGGCTTCAATATATTTGGCGCTAGAAGAAGGGGCTCGAACTATGAATGGAAAGTAAGTCCAAATCTAAATACCATTCTAAGAGTAAATCTCCCTCATCATCTCCCCCGACTTCTCCATTGCATTTAGAAGCTTTAAACCCAAACCCAGAAGTCGTAGGATCAACAGCCTCTGCTACAAACCCTGACAATTCAGAAAAATCTACTGTTGAACCTCCTGAAGTTGAATCTTTGATTCACAAACTTCAGTGGTTTTCTATATCTCCTCCAAGATATGATAAATCACAAGGCAACGTGACTTCGCAATATAACCCTGCTCATCCCTTGACCAGATTAAAGAGTGAAAAATTTGGTGTACAACCAACTGAATTACCTCTAGCCACTAGGAAGAGAGCAAGGAAATCACCTAAAGGGTCCGATAGCGAGACTCTTTCACCATCATCATCCATCTTAACTTCCTCACTGCGAAGTCAACCATCCACTCCGCCACTCGACATCATTGTTCACCAACCTACTGATACTTCTACCTTCTCAATCATCCAGAGTTATTATATCCTCATCTTCTCGACCTCGGGGATCATCTTCTCCACTTCCTTCCGTTAGTAAATCAGCAATGGCTCAATCTCCATTGAACAATCTAGGGCAGTCTTAATGCCTGCGCCCTTGAGTCAGCTGCCAGCCCATCCTGAAAAATGGCTGCCTAAGTTCAGTCCTAAAGAAGGCATGCTAGTAGAAGAGCATATCAATAACTTTATGCTATCCATAAACCTTAATGGAGTTACCAACGAAGATGTTGTCATTTGACTTTTCCCGTATACCCTCCAAGGAATAGCCAGATCATGGTATTTTTCACTACCATCTAGATCTATTACTAGTTGGGACATCTTCGAGGAGCAATTCCTCATTAAGTTTGGTGATGATAGGTCTACTGCAACGTTGATTAGTGACCTGTCAAACCTCAGGGCCCAATCAAAAGAACCCATCAAAGACTTCAATTCTCGTTTCAATAAACTATTAAACAAAATTCCTACCGCTTTCAAACCTAGCGAAGAAGTACAAAGTGAATGGTACATTACTACATTACCATTAAATATAGCAATCTTCATGGATAGGGCTAATAAGACAACTTTGGATGAAAACATGAAAGAAGCAATAGCTGTAGAGAAATGGATTATAGCCGTTGAAAAGAAGCCTGCCATTGAAGAATGGAAGTCTAAGAAGGTAACATTCAAAGAAGATCCCAAGAAAAAGGAATCGAAAGATCCTTTTCATTTAGAAGGATCGCAAAAAGTTTTGAAGACCATGTCTAACGAGATGGTCAACATCAAGAAAAAAGTGGCAAAAACTTCTTCAAAAAAGCCCTATAGAGCTTTTAAGAGAAACCCTTCAATTGATTCAAAGCCTCCAATGCTATTACAAATGCTGAGTCCAAGGAAGAAGAAGAGGAAACCGCTACTGAAGGGCAAACCGATGAAGAAGAAGTTGTAGAACCACAAGGAATGTGGGATATCATCCTCCCACAAGAAGAGGATCAAGAAGCATTCTCAGTTATTACACGAAGCAGAAATCAACTTGATCCCCCCTAAACTACCCCTAAGACAAAGAGTGCAAGCTCGGCAATGAAGGATGAAGTCGCACCCAAGAAGACAGCATCTAAAGCGACTCAAACCAGCCCAGTACAAACAGATTCCTCTACTCCATCTAAAACGTTGATCATTTAGGATGAAATGGAGTACAATATTATAGAAGATATGAAGAAGACTTGGGCCAATATCACTCTTTACAAATTGAGCAAGTTAAAACACCAGCAAAAGATAATTTTGAAAGAATTACATGCTATGCCAGTTGCACCTTTGCATGCCGCTCTAATTTCTCAAGCGGCCCATGACATGGGTAGACCTCCGACTAATGTGATTAAAAAGGTTGATCCAAATGACGTCGTATTAATTGGAGGTAGATCGAGATCTCATACTCCCCCTTTTCTTCTTACTTATGAAATTTTTAATAAAAATGTGCATAATTGTTTGGTGGATTTTGGAGCTTCATCGAATATTTTACCGAAGTCAATATGTACAAAATTGAACGTTCAACCACAGAAGTCTGTTGTGCGCATAGTCCAGCTAGACCGATCACAAGTCGAGGTAATTGGCGAATTGAATTAGGTTACCATAACGCTTTCATCCAACCCAAAGGTATGTCAAGTTATAGATATTTTGGTTGCTGATATTCCATAATTTTATGGCTTAATTCTTAGTAGGGATTGGTCAGAAAAACTTCATGGATACTTCGCAATTGGTTGGTTGCACATGTTGCTACCCTACAATGGTAAACCAAATCAAATAAAAGTTGAACGAGAACGACATCAGAAGTACATAGTAACAGAACTCGAGGGTGAAAATGAACCAGTAGCATATAACAACAGTATTATTGGCAATTACTAAGTATATTCTTTCCTAGGGAATTTTAATGCTCATACATCACCTTATTTATAACATTTTGTTTTATCTCAAGTCAAAAAATTTTCTCAAACAAATAGTTCTAAATGTATCAATTTTTTAGATAGTCCTATAAATAAATCTTCATTTTGGAAATTATTTTTTGATGGTTCTAAATCTAATGAAGGAGCAGGAGTAGGATGTGTGCTAGTTAGTCCAGAAGGAGATAAAACTATGTTAACTTGTAGACTCGAATTTGATTGCACCAATAATACAGCTGAGTATGAAGATTTAGTCCAAGGGTTGTACAAATTAATCGGATTAAATTTCAAATACCTTCAAGTTTTCAAAGACTCTAAAATTGTAGTCAGATAGGTACGTAACACTATACATTGCTTATCAAGTCATTTAAAACATTATCAATCTTTAGTTCAAGATCTGACTGAGCACTTTATAGCATTTAATATTTCATCAATTTCCAGACTCTAGAATGCAAGTGCAGACCTTTTAGCTAACGTAGCTTCTAAACTTATCCCTTCAGAAGATTTAGTCCTGATAGATTTTCCATAGAATTAATCTTTAGACCTTCTATTCCTAATAACATCACAAATTGGAGAATATTCAATGATGATCCTAATATGGTGAGTTTTCTCACATCCGAAGGATCTTATACCAATCAAATAATTGACGGAGACCAACATGACCGACAATTGAAACAAGATAACACTAACAATGCTATACCTAAATCGATAGTCAAACTAGAAGACCCTTATGATTTAAAAGATCGGTTAAAAGATCTACTAATTCAAAACTCCAAAGTTAAACTTTGAATTATGAACTAGTAAATCTAGGAACTGATACCAAACCCCAAAACATCAATCTAGGCCTTGGCCTAACTCCCGAAGAGAAACTAGCATATATCTATCTTTTGAGACAATACAAAAATGTTTTTGCTTGGAACTATGATGAACTTAAAACATATGACACTTCTATCATCCAATATACTATTCTAATGATGGAAAATGCAAAACCAGTCCAACGAAAGTTGAGAAAAATCCATCCTAATCTAGAAAACCAGATCAAGTTTGAACTCAATAAGTATTGACTTTCGAAATCTTAATAAAGCCTGCCAAAAGGATAATTTTCCTTTGCCTCCTATGGAACAAATTTTGCAGGAAGTTGCTGGGTTAGAATTAATCTCCTTTTTAGATGGATTTTGAGGATACAATCAAGTGTTGGTACATCCTGACGATCAATTAAAAACCACATTTAGAACCAAATGGGGTACCTACGCATATAAAAAAATGCCTTTTGGGCTGATTAATGTTGGTGCCACATTTCAGAGAGCCATGGACATTGCATTCAGAGGTTTAGTTAATAGGTATGTGGTAATATATTTGGATGATATAACTGTCTATTCCAAGACACGAAGCAACCATCTCAGAGATTTAAAACAAATATTCCAACGTTGTTTAAGCTATGGAATTTCACTCAACCCTAAAAGTCCTTTTTCGCATTAAGTGAAGGAAAACTTCTAGGATTCGTAGTGTCAAAATTGGAATTCACATGGACCTTGATAGAATCAAAGAGATTTCTGAAATTTCCCTACCTCACAACAAAAAAGCTATGCAATCTTTCCTTGGTCAAATAAACTTTGTAAAGATATTCGTTCCGGATTTTTCAAGAATCGTGTCTCCCTTACAAATGATGATAAAAAAGAACTCAATCTTCAAATGGGTTCAAGACCAATATGAGGCATTCAATCTAATCAAACAAGCAATTATCAATGCTCCATCTTTACCAACTCCAAATTTTTCAGAGCCTTTTGTTTTATATACATTTGCATATGACAGATCATACGCAGCAATACTTACTCAGGAAAATCAAGAGAAGGCAGAATCCCCGATTGCTTTCTTTAGTTCAAATTTACAGGCAGCTAAATTAAATTATTCAGATGTGGAGAAACAGGCTTACACTGTTTTCAAAGAAATCAAATATTTCAGACCCTTTTTACTCAAAACCCGCACAAAAATCATTGTACCATTTCCAGCGGTAAGAAATCTTTTAGTGCAAAAGGATGTGGGTGAGAAAAGAGCCAATTGGGTTACTTCCTTACAGGAATATGATGTAGAAATCAAACTAGCAAGCATTGTAAAAGGTCAAGGCTTTTGTAAAATGATGGCTGAAGCATCGCTGATATCTGAAATTCCATCTATAGACATACAAGTGTACGAGGTAAGCCTAAATGATAATGAGTCATTATATGCTGATATCATTTATTATCTGAAGAATGGGTATGCCCCCTCACACCTCAATCATACTAAGAAAAGAGCTCTAAGGTTGAAAGCCAAACAATATCAACTCTTGAATAATGTTCTTTTTAGGATAAATTATGGTTCTGTTCTACTTAAATGTCTTGAAGAATTTGAATCTAAAAACGTTTTGCAGGAACTCCATGATGGGCCAGCAGGTGGACACTATGCTGGAGATGCTACTGCACATAAAATCTTACGTGCAGGCTATTACTAGCCCACATTATTCAAAGACTCGCATAATTACGTGAGGAAATGTCAAGTCTGCCAAACCGCCGCTGGGAGACAGAAGAATCCGTCCTTGCCATTACAGCGAGTCAACATTGAGCAACCTTTTGATCAGTAGGGATTGGAAATAATAGGTGAGATCGTTCCTCACTCTTCTAAGTAGCATAGATACATCCTTACAGCAATAGATTACTTTACTAAATGGGTAGAAGAAGTTTCGCTCAAGATGGCTAATGCTGAACATATCATTGAATTCATAGATCAATTTATAATCACCAGGTTTGGATTGCATTCTGCTTTAATGTTTGATAATGCATCTTACTTTTCTGGAAATTCAATGACTGAATTTGCACTTAAAAGAGGTTTCAAACTTAAATATTCTGCCAATTATTACCCACAGGGAAATGGGTTAGCTGAATCTACAAATAAAAACCTAATCAATATTATCAAACGAACAGTTGACCAAAATCATAAAAATTGGCATAAGTCTTTAATACATGCTTTATGGGCAGATCGAATAACAAAGAAAGCCTCCATCGGCACTTCTCCATTCAATTTAGTTTATGGAAAAGAAGTGGTTCTTCCGACTCATTTAGCAATCCCCTCTTTGTCTTTAGTTCAAGATGTTGATGAAGTACCAACTTCTTCCTTACAGCTAAGGAAAATGGAAATAATTAAGTTAGAAGAACAATGAGAACAGGCCAAAAGAACTCACGCTCATCATCAAGCATTAGTGAAATCCTCTTTTGATTCAAACATGATGACTAGAAAAGATTTCTAGATGGAAGATTTAGTTTTAAAATGGGAAAAGGCCCACGAGGAAAAAGGAAAACATACAAAATTTCAACAAATGTGGTTTGGTCCTTTTGAGATTGTAGAAGTCATAGGTCCATCCACTTTTATGCTCTAGGATTTAGCAGGAAAAAGAGATTCTTTACCTGTTAATGGTCAGATCCTAAAAAAATATTTTCCCTAGAAGATTACTCTTTTATTTTGTAGATTATATTTTTATTTTAATAAAACCAGTTGTGAATGGTTACATTAGGAATTTACGAAAAAGACACTAATTCTCTTTCAGATTTTGATATTTTGCTTGTACAGATAGCAAATCTTTTGGAAAATTGATCTTTATTATTGGAAGATATAATTAAAGACTCTAGCCTAGATATGATAGTAGTTTCAACTTCATAAAGTTTGGTGAAAACAACCTTTAGTGAGAAATTGTTTTATATCAGTGTAATGAAAGGTATCAATAACAAAATAAAGATTCTCTGTAGAACAGCTCTTACTAAAAAAATCTATTATTGTCGTCTAGAGCTATCTTAAGGAAACAATGACTTCCTCCCTACTAAATAAATCACAACTTTTAGAGGAACAATCCAAGGATACACTTCATCTTAAAGAGTGAGAGGTATCATCACGAGCTGGCTTATCATAATCACAGATATTATAACTTGCTGACTTTGCTAATACTGCATACCACAACAGGGCAATGACTCAAGATTGTTGCAATCAAAAGAAAAGAAGTCTCGTCACGAGCCAACTTGTTCAACAAAGTTATAAATCAAGTGAATGACTATGTCATAAATTGGCTATCAAACCAAGACATTGTTCTTTAAGAGTAAAATAAAATCAAAGCAATAAGTGTGCATGTGGATTCTTCTTTGAGAGTTGTAGGTTTCTTTAAGTAGGATAAAGGATCATTGCTGGGTAACAGGTAACCTTGTCGAGGCTATGAATGCCTGCTAGCAGCAGAGGCTCTACCTACGACAAATGAGCATATTTAAAATTGATTTATAGAGAAGCCTTTGTTTTATCTTTATAAAACCAAGTAATGACTGATGTAAATACAAGGACTAGCTTGAGGAAGTAAATAATCAGAGTTGAGAATAGTTGAAACAAAATATTATTGACAGGTTAGAACATAATGTACTTTATCTTTCAATAATAAAGTTTAATTTTCTGGAAATTTTTTTTGTTTTGGAAGTATAGAAAATTCAAAAGAACGATAGAGATAACTGGTTCTTCCAAGTGAATCACCAATTGTTGTGGCCACCAAAATCCCCCCTTTTTTATTTAGTGTTCTGACTAATACTAAATAAATGGGGACCCTTAGCTAAAATTCAAAAAAATCAATTAGTGATTGTATTTCCTATTCATTAAAACTTACCATTGTAAACTTAAGAAAATACCTTTGAAAATATCTAAAAAAAACTTAAGTTTTGTGATGACGGAAGACAAAATCACTCCTTAAAGGATATCGTATCGCAGAAAAGATAACAGGATGCCTCCCTACAAGCCAAAACTCTAAGAATGCAATATTGCAATGTGAGATCACATATTAAAAACATATATATCACATCGCATGCTTTAAAATGCACTTATGCTGAAAAACCGTAGAAAATGTCGATATGCGATATCGCATATCGCAAAATCGCAACTCGCAAGAAATACATTAATGCGAAATGCGCATACTTACGAGCTTGTGATAATGCGACCATGCGATATTGCGATATCGCGATAAAGCAGAAAAGTGATCTTACAAAAGGATGAAAGAGCGAAATCGATCATGCGATCATGCGATATTGCGATATTGTGATTATGCGATGCATCATCTCATCGCAAATTTTTCTGGTTCATTATTCAAGGAAAAGTGTTTCCATTAAACGAGACTGGTTATGTGCTTTAAATGCTCATTAATGAAGGAGTTGCAGTTGTTAATGAAATCTAGTTTTGAGTTTATCAAAGAGCCAGTTCATGTAAGGTGGCATATTTTTAAATGTCTTCGGCAGTCAAAGCATTCCTGTCGTTATTTATTGTCATTACTCTCACCTCACTTATAAACTATAGGAGCGAAGGACAAAAGGTTACACAAAGAAGTGTATAGGAAACTACGGTGAAAATAGGTGAGGCTCTGATATTTGAAGATAGAGAAAAGGCACCCCTGCACAAAGAAACAACATGCAATAGAAACGTGGGTATTTTCACCTGGGAAGGCATACATAATCTATTTGAGGAAATAAATCCTAAAGTAATGGTATTTATGGCTACTACAAGCTCATCAAGGTCGTCTGAAGCATCGGTTGCAGAGTTAGCTTGTTCATTCCTGCATCGGAGAGCGACAAGGCCCAAAATTCTCCCATGCACAGAAATGGTTAAAGGAATATTAGACAGTGTTGACATCGAGACAGGGAGTTTAGGGCTCAAGGTCAAGATCTCTCAGAATGATTATTTTCACAAAATTTCAACTTTACATCCGCTACAAGAAAACATGCAATAGACAAAAATCGCACTAAGGAAGCCCAGATTAAGAAACAAAGGTAGTTTCCGATGTGCGATTAGCGCCTAGCGCTAATCGCGCATCGCTGGGTAAAACTTCTTGAAATGGGAAGCCTCTAATTGCGCAGTCTCCTGAAAGCCCAGTACTGAAAAGATGGTGCCATCTCTTGCTGATTCTATTTTGCAGCACATTTAAAGGCTGAAGTCAACCAACTGACTTTTATGAAGCAAATGCTGAATGCTTGCGACATTAAGGAGAAAATACAGAAATAGTTAGTTTTAGATTTAATTTTAGAAATAGTTTTATTTTATTTTGCCTAGAAAAGGGATGGTCATTTAAACCATATCCTAAATTTTTGTAAATAAGTTACTTTTAGACATAGTTAGTAGTATTTAAACCCTTCTCATGCATTTAGAGAAGGGTCTAGAAATTTATCAAAAACTTGTCCTCAAAACATGCACTTTTGCACCCTCCGAGGAGGTTTTGGTGAATGAATGGAACAAGATTTATTTATTTTTGCATCTAATATCTACTACTGATGTTGCACTTCTCTACTCTTAGTTGATGTTGGATTGAGAAGAGATAAATCGCTATCGCTTGAAGCTCATGAGTAGAACTAGTTATAAATGGTACTTTTATCTCTTAACTATTGCTATTTCCTATGTTAAAGTGATATTTAAATTTTGTTATTTATATGTTAATGCTTGAATGCCTGAGTTATCATTTGGCACTTTTGTACTGTGATAGCTATTTATTTGTGCTTAATATATGAGTAGCTTACTGTGTGATAAGTTTTTCACAACTATTTCACCTAACTTTTTATATGAAGTGGTTTATCTATATTGAATTCTTTTCTTATAACAGTTGAATGATATTTATTACAGATTGTTATTCGAAATCATTTTAGATCACACGGTAGAAAGGTTATACCCTGGGTTAGTATAGATTTAGATGTTGTTGCTTTTTTAGAGTACAATTGCATATCATTAGATTAAATTTAGAATTAAAATCATCTCAATTAGAATCTTTTAAAGCTAGGAACATCAATCAATCTTACACACACACAAATTGGGAAACTGGTCCCATTATCCCCAGTTGGACCCACTATACCAAACGGAAAAGGAGCTGCCAACCAAGGTCCGGACTGGGCGGGTATCCCCCTTGTTGTGGAACCAATTTTCAGGGCTTCAACACCTACATAACTTTGATTAATTTACCTGCTTCATCACTAGCATAAGTTATTGTTCTTGTTGAATTTGTTGTTCATGTAGTGGCTGATGTAGATGGAACTGTTGTACTAACTATAGGAATGGCAGTGACAGTAACTACTTCCATGGTGACCTTTTTTTCTTGCACCAATTTGTTCATCTCATTCTCCATTTCTTTCAGTTGAGTTGTCAACTGAAGGATGAGATTCATCATTTCATCTTTTTGGGCTTCATTCTCCAAAACTTCTTTTACTTGTGGATGTTCACAAGGAAGTAATTTCAGCTGCTTCTTCAATGCAACAATGTCTTCATCCTTCCTTTTTATAAGTTTCTATGTTGCCTTGATGTCATTTGGATTATAGCCATTTTCAATAAACAAGTATTCTAGTGATTTAATTCTATATCCTTTTCTTGTGAGTATGTCTTCTCTACTTTTAATCGTGCTTTGATATTCTCAAGACAAATTTGTAGTTTTTGTACACTCATAGCTTTGTTGTTCATAGTTGAGTATAACATTTCTCCTGCTTGCTTATGAATCTCAATTTAATCTATAGGATGAACATCTTTGGCGGGAATCTCATAATCTATCTTTTTGTAATCTTTTGACGACTAAGGATGTTGTACTGTGGGCTGCAAAAAGGTCATTTGCATTTTCCTTGTCTTATAATCAAATGCAGAAAGTAATCTGTTTTGGCTGCGAGGAGTCTGCTCCAAGTACTGTGAATATATTTCAGCTTCTGTTTCTTCTTTTTTGGCCTTAATATCTTTGTATCTTTCTTTGATGTCTATTTCTTTGTCCATTGGTTTACATGAAGAAGAGACTTCAACACTATGCTGCTTCTTGATGATCTGAGCACTAGAAGTTGAAGGCTGATGAGTTTCCTTTGGAATTGATGGAAGTGCATTTTCTTTAATTATAGCGTCTGTATCAATGATCTCAATTGTATCAATTACTTCTTCTTGCTCATTTACTAGATTCAGATTTGTTGTTTTTCTATACATAATTTCAATTTTTTTATCTGTTTTATCTTTTTTTGAGCAAGAACCTTCTTCTCTAGTCCTTTTTTCATTTATGTCCTATAGGGCTAGAGTATGTAGAATTAAACTAGTATCCATCTACTTCTCTATATCCAGTAAGGCGTTTTCCAATCACTCTGACTAGTTGGCATATCTTTCAATCTCTGGCTTGGACTCATGCATGAAAGGGCTCAATTTAAACTTGAGCCTTAGTCTATTTATGACACGCAAAGGATCATATTACCATTTGAAACTATCACTGAATTACATTTCTTGTAAACATCGTTATGCTTCCTCTCCAACATCCCTATTATTTCAGATAAAAGGAATAAGATTCTTCTTGATTTTAAACTACGTTTTCTTCTTGGCTGATAGAATATTAACAACATCTAAATTTATGATCTGCTTGATATATTCTAGTGCAAATATCCTCATGGGGAGATATTTGGGCAGCTTATATGGAGTGAGTTGACATCTATACACCCTAGTTTCAGTGTAGTTCTGGTATAAATACCAGTCTCTTGGTCTACCATGTTTTGACAACTGTAAAAATTTCTTTATTTCATCACTGACCCTGGGTGGATTGCTACTACTTAGCATGTTAACAACTAGGTGAACAAATGAATCAATGAAATCCTTGTAGCTAAAATAAGTAGAATATTTTTTGATTAAGGGTGTCCAAAAGATAACAGACCTAGGATTTCCCTTAGTGTCAAGTTTTTGGATGCTAACTATAAATATTTTTGATTGGAAATATAGAAACATATAGAATAATACTGAAGAGTATTTGAATACCCTTTCATCTGACAATATGATCAATTGATCATGGACTCTAGCTACTAAAAATTGGGAAAAATTGAAAATTGCAGCTAGAGGGTTGCCTGGGCAAAAAATAGAAAGGAAACCAAGTATAGGTTCATCTACATGTTCATCAGAATTATATCCTAGAATACAAGACATCATGGTTACAATCTGTCTAGCTCTAGCTCTCTCTGAGAAAATGGTGGCAGAATATGGAGGGTTGTCTGTAGGAACTTGAGCTTTTTCTAAGAGGAAAGTATAAAAAAATTGGGATCTCTTAGGAAGTTCTAGCTTTAAGTATAGATCTATTAGGTTACCAATAGAAAATGGGGCTTCATTATGCTTTGGCTGGATGTGCAACATTTCATTTATTGATCCTCCAGTGATTGTGAACAAGATTTGTTGGTTAGGAGAGATTAGGCTCTTTGACTTGGGAAATAGCAGAGTTGGCATAGGTGGATGATTTCAGGGAACTAATATATCTATGGGAAAAAATATCTGGGTAAATTTGACTCCCATAGATGAATATCATCATTCTAGTTGAGGAATTTATCTTTGCTACAGCAGTGGAGTTATAACAAATTGTTATGGGAGGTTGGGTCTTTGATTTGGAAATCTCTATCGGCCAATGGGAGGTGGTCAATATATAGGTGAGGAGTTTGCAGGGGTTTTACCTTCGGAATGCTTTCGGAAGCCAAAGATATGTTTATTTTATTCAATTTATCACTATCTGGATTAAGAAGTAGGCTTACGACCTCTGGAATAGTGTGAAAGGATGAATACAGTCTGCAAAAAGGGTTTTAGATGCAACAATGGCTTTCTTTAGGTCGGCAAGGATTTGAAATTGGTTCAACTGATTAACCTATTAGAAATGTTGTGCAAAGCTTAACTACAGGCCTTCAAAACTTTAGGAATACCTAGAAAATGAATCTTTGGTATGCATAAGGGTTCTCTAAGGGCAGCGGAGGCTTTCTAAGGCTTCAATGCCCTTTATACTCCTTCAAATCAGAGTTAACAACATTTTGTGGTAGTGAAAGTTTGAATTCTGGTTGTAAATGGCTTAAAATAGTTCATGAGATATTCTAACGCATTAGAATAGGTCGGCAGAGGTTCTTTTTTGCAATCCTTAATAGAATAATAGTGAAAAGATTGGAAAGGGTTGCTGCTTTCATTTTTAACCAACAATGGCTAATCTTTGGGCGCGAGTTTAAATTTAAATAGCATGGTGCTTTCATTTGACGCGAGGAGGTGGTAGGGTGGTTTATCACATGCTTAAAAGTGGCATGGTGGTATTATTTTGGAGGATACGATATAACATGGTGCTGCCACATAGCAAAAAGGTGGGTGGGGAAACATCTTCTCTCAAATATTTTTGTGATGTTAAAATTCAGATGTCAGAGCATGCGATATGGAATGAGGGCTCTTGGATTTGGAGGTGGGTAATCAGAGGGTTATCATGTGGCAGAGTTGTGAGGGATGAGTTAGGGTGTGGGGCGGGGTAAATTAAAATGTAACATAGTTAATTAAAAAGTAAATATGAGAATTAATATATGTGATGAGTGCTAATAAAATGTGGGACCCCGAAAGATATTACAGCTGGGATTTAATAAAATAAACTATATTTTATAAAATAAAAATGGGGGTTTTAGTGGGTTAAAATGAAAAATAGGGAAATTGATAAGGGGAAAATGATTTTTAAAAGGAAATGTCTAGGGGAGGGTGTAAAATAAAGGGGAAAAGGGTTATTTTACAAGGGAAAATGAGATGAAATAAGGGAAAAGGTAAAATTAAGGGGAAGGGATATTTTTTACAAGGGATAAATGAGTTTGGAAGGAAGTTAGTAATAGGAAATAAACCAATAGGTGCTTTCCATGCCTTGTGAAAGCTGCTTTTGTCTACCCATCATTTACTCTAACATTTTTTCTTCATTTACTAGGTTCATTTGAGCTTGCTGACCCTTTATTTCTTTTTCTTTTGTAAGCAAACTATCTAATTTTCACGTTATGACTTTCCAATGGCTCAGATTAAGCTATTGAGCTCATTATTGTTCTCTAACTAACTACTGATCTGCCAATATTAAACAGTTTGGCTAGATCTTTACTCTCTATCTATCAGCATGAAATTTAAAGCATGAATGAATCAAGATTAAACTCTTTGGCCATAATGGATTATGGCATTTTCTACAAGCTGCACACAATATTATTTTGCAAAGTAATGTAAAAAGTAGTGGCATTTGAATTTGCATCACTTTCAGAATCTATTTTTTATCTCTTTTTGGTGGGGTTTATACTTTTTTGATATATATTTTTTATTAGTCCTTTGATTTTTCTTTCATAACTTCACCCTCTTTACCTTTTTTATTTTTAATATGGGAAAACATTTTGTAGAAAGCAAAAGTATGTACAATATTACATGACTAGTCATAGTCAATTCCAAATTAGGAATCCTATTATTATAGGACCGTAATGGTGGCTCCACATGGGCATGACATTTCCTAGAGAAATGTCAAGAACTTTAAGATTAGTAGCCTTTGAAAGTTTGACTGTGCTTGCCTTGTAACTACTTTTCTGTGATTTGCTTTATTCATACATATGATGCTACACCTTTCAAGGCTTAGGGCCTTTGGGCTTCAACCTCAAAAGATAATCATCTAATCCAATCTAAACTTTGAAATGTTATGTACAATGAGCAAACTAAACAAATGAACTAATGTTAATCAGGGGAAAAGTAATGCTTCAACATTCTACCATTGACTGGTCCACCTGGTAGATATGTTTCATCTAACTGCTTCAAGAAAAATGCATTGTTACCTCTGTAACCATAAAGGATGTAAGGACCTTGCCATAAGAAATAAAATTTACCATGTTTACCTTTTTCTTCTCTTATAGAATCCCATTTGAGTACTTTGTCACCTATGTAAAGTTCATTAGCTTTGGTTTTCTTGTTAAAAATATTTTTGATTTTATCTTGGATCACTTCAGATTTGATATAGAATTATTCCCTGGTTTGCTACAAATGTATTGTCTGATTTATCCTCCTTTGGATATCATTTGGTTCTACTTGCTACTCTTGAATCATTTTCATCACTGTTACCACTAATGAGGATGGAAAATTGTCATCCATCCCATATACAAATTGATAAGGAGATGTACCAATATATTTTATTAGTAGTAAGCCTATCTGCCCATATGGAATTCATAATTTTTTTATCCCAGGTTTTCTTGTTATCTTCTAATAGCTTCTTCATGATGTTGACTAGACTTTTGTTTGAAGATTCTACTAGTCCATTACCTTCAAGGTAACAGGCAATGGAATGCCCTAGGGTGATATGGGATCGGTTACAAAAGTCTACCATTTTCCTGGATTTGAAGGCAACAACATTATCATTGATGATATTTTGTGGGCATCCTAATCTAGAAAGGATGTTGTTCTCAAGGAATGAAATGATGACAAAATTTTTAGCTTGTCTAGAAGGGATGGCTTCTATCCACTTGGTGAAATAATCAGTGGCTGTCAAAATCCATTTATGTCTGGCAGAGGATGTGGGTGAATTTCACCAATGAATTTTAGACCCCATTGCTGAAATGAAATTTCTATGGAGATGGGTTTGAGGGGTAAAGGTAATAGATTTTTCTTGCCTTCAAATATTTGGCATTTGTGATAGGAGGTCACATATTTTCTGACATCTACAAAAAGGGTGGGTGAATTTCCCCAATGAAGTCTAAACCCCATTGTTGAAAAGGCATTTCTAATGAGATATGTTTGAGGGGTAATGGTAAGAGTTTCCTCTTGCCTTCAAATATTTGGCATTTATGACAGGAGGTCACATATTTCCTGACATCTGCAAACAAGGTGGGCTAGTAAAAGCCTACCCTTAAAATCTTATAAGTATTTGTTTTCTAGTATAGGTGTCCCCTAGAATCTCTTGCATGAAAATCCCGCATGACTTTGTCAGCTTCATCTTTCGATAAGCAATTTAACAAAATGCCACGATTATCTTTCCGAAATAAAACATTGTCTAAGATACCAAGGTGAATCTATGAAAGCTTCACTAATTTGTGGAGTTGCCATCTCTTCCTAATCATCTATAGTGGTAATGAAATTTATGTCTAAGGCTCGACAGTTTGATTCAACCATGACTTTGGCTAAACCTTTTCCTTTAATCAATTTTTTAGGCTTGACCTCAATGTCATTTTCTAATATGGTGGAAATCCATTTGCCTCTTTTTCCATCAAGTCCATTCTGAGTTAGAATGTCCTTTACAACTAAGTTTGGAACATATGGTATTATGTGAGAACCAAAATATATACTCTAAAATCCTCTATGGCTTTCACTAAAGCAAGAGCTTGTCTTCCATTATATTATACTTTAGTGTAGCATCTCTCAAAGCTTACTGAAGAAGGAGATGGGTTTCTCATAACCCTCATCATTCTTTTGCAACAAGACCATTGCAATAGTGCGCTATGCAGCAAATGAAAAAATTATGAAGTCTTTGTTGAAATTAGGAGTTATGAGGACAAGTGTTTTAGTAAGGGCTTCTTTGATTGCTTAAAAATACTGCTTAGCCTTTAATATCCACTTAAGTGTTGAATCCTTTTTCAACAAGTTGTTCAAATATCTAATTAGTTCTGCTAAGTTAGAAACGAATCTTCTAAGAAAATTTATTTTACATAAGAATGATTGCAGTTATTTAATGTTCCTAGGATGACTGATGTTTAGGATTGCTTCTGTTCTAGCTGGATCAATTCTAACTCCTTTTTTTGAAATTATGTGTCTAGGATTTTTCCTTCTTCTAATCCAAAAAGTGATCTTTTAGGATTTAAGGATATGCCAAACTTTCTGCATTTTATGAATGCTCTTCTTAGATGATCTAGATGTTCATTAGCTGATTTGGAAAAAACCGTGATATCATCTAGGTAAATGACTGAAAATTCATGGATTTCTTTTCCAAAAGCTATGTCCATTTCTCTTCAGAATGTTGCTCCAGCATTCATAAATCCAAAGGGAATTTTCAAATACACGAAAATTTTCCCAGGGAGTGGTGAATGTAGTCTTTACTTGATATTTGGGTTGGACTAGGACTTGATTACATCCAAAGAATCCATCAAGTAATGAAATTCTAGATGATCGTACTACCCTCTAGAGAATGTGGTCCATTTTAGGGAGGGGATAGTTATCCTTCAGTGATACTTTGTTCAAGTTTCTGAAATCAACAAAGAGTTTGGTTTCTCCTATATTCTTTCTAGTGGGGACTAAATTAGAGACCTAATTAGAGTATCTAATGGGTGATATGATCTGAGCATCATACATCCTTTTAACTTCCTTGTCTATTAATGGCATAAGAACAGGTTAATTCTCCTTAGTTTCTGTTTAAAGGGCTTCTGATCTTATTTAATTGGGATCTTATGCTAGATAATGATGGTATCATAAGACTTGAGGTCTTCATAACTCCAGGCAAAGATGTCTTGGAATTCTTTAAACAAGCTAATGTATTTCAACTTTTCCTCTGGGGGTAATGACTTAGATATCTTGATGAGCTTAGGATTTTCCGCTGTCCCTATATTGCATTCCTCTATATTTGATCTTAGAGGCTCCATTTTAGGTTTTCGAGATACATTATTGAAGTCAAAGATGTTTCTAGAGGGGCTAATCCCTTAGGCAAAACGTTGTCTTTGAGGTTTAAAACTTCTAATTCATTGTTGATTAATTCCTCAATTTCTATTGTTTTTAGTTTATCTATTTCTAATTTAGTGAATTTAGTTGGTTCTAACTTATTTACATCATTTACATCTATTTCACTATTGATGGTATAATCCGACGTACAGTCAGTGTCTATATTACCATTTCGAAATTCTCCTTCAGAAACCATAAAATCATGAATTTGATTGTCATGTGGGAAAATTTTGAATACTTTAAATTGTCAGGTATGGTTTGTCTATGCCTTACCTTAGTTGTGTATTGATGATTTGGTTAGAATGGTAACCTGCATGTGCTAGCAAAAGTGGCTAAGCTATGAGCTTGCATGTTTTTCTTTCTTGGAATGATAACAAAGTTAGTATCAAGGAAACAATTTATCAAGTCTAGGATAACTTCTCTGTAACAGCTAGGTCTAGGGTTATTGGTAATCTACTCTCCCTTGAATTGTTTTATAATGATTTTTGAGTCTCCCATGATGGAAACTCTTTTAGCTCCATGTTTTCTTATTATTTGAAGACCTAGCGCCAATGCTTTGTATTATGCCTTTTTGTTAGTGCATTTAAAGTTTAATCTGAAGGCACGTCCTTCGGAATGTTTGTTTTCTAAATTATAGATCCATACTCCAGCTCCTACTCCTAATATATTCACAAAGCCATCAAAATCTAAATGCCATAGAGACTCATGTGTTATGTTTTCACTATCAAGTTTTTTGTGTTTTCTTCTAAAGTTGTGATTTCATCCTTTCCATTGTCTAAACTATACAAGATAAATGAGTCTGGATCAGAATGCATGGAATAAATAGGGTAATTTTGTGGTTTTCTAAACTACTTACCATGTATTTCATCAAGGTTTCCCTATGAAGCTTTCTTTGTTGTCCAAATAGAGAAATGGTAGCATATGACATGTCGAATTGCAAAGACCCTTGTAACTTTTCTCCCCATGAGCGAGACAACAACATTTTAGAAATTCCCACATATAGATCACCTAATAATGCAATATACCAAAGAAAAATACTTGATCTACTTCTACAACCAATTTAACGAAAGCTTAATCGAACATGAGCAACATCAATAAGAGCACATATAACTAATATGGAGAAATCAATCACAGATAACACAGAAGAATTTACTCGGGGAAAGCCTCAGCCTAAAACCCCAACTCTTTATTATCATACATAGGGTTTATACAAAGCCTTAGCTCTCACACAGCTAGCCAGCTCTCAATACAATCCTCACAGATGAAGGTGGACATACATTAGGATTACACAAACCCTTAGCTCTCACAACTAGCCAGCTCTTAGTCCAATCCTCTTAGATGCTCGTAGGCAATCAAGGCTTCTCCTAAGCCTTCTCCTCTTCCCTCCAAGCCTCCTATTTCCTTGTGAAATTTTCCCTGGGTGATCCTCTTGTTACCAATTGTAACATTCATCTCACACTGATCTCACACCATGTGAAACTGCACAATCCTCAAGGAACCTTAATCCTTCTGCTTGTATGACTTTCCTTTAGAGGAAAAATATTCATCTAACTAATAGTAAACTATCCCTTCGTTGATCTCAACTGGGTCTCTGTCTAAACTGATGTGCATGAGTTATTCATGAGAGAATCTTCAGTTATCTGAAGTGCAGCAGTGATATGCAAGCATGCATTATCTAATAAAACTTTCTTAATTTAAACAAACTGTTTAAATCAAATATAACTGGACTTGACTCAGTTAACCGAGCCAACTAATTACTACTCAAATTAGAACTCATCTGTAACTCTTTAACTGATGGATAAATTACTCAATTAATAGATAAAATATTGCATGTCCTCACATAGACTTTATGTTTGATTTTTCACAACTAATTAACTCAAGGTTAATTAATTTATTTATTTTCAAACAACTGTTAAGTTCAAATTTGAATTTTAATTCTTATTTTTAGTCCAGGGACTGACTAAAATAGGAATCCATCCTGAATTGCTAAAAATAAAAGTTCTATTTTTAGCACTTCAATTTTTCATTCCCTGTTCCCCAATCCAGCATTGGTATCCAAACTACTATTTTTCGCACTTCTATTTTTAGCATTTCTTGTTGCCACTTTCAACACTCCCTCTCAACAAGAATGGAATTCAACTCAAACCCAATCCCGTACCTGTGGAATGTTATGCATGCAACACTCCTACCAAGTGTTATTGCTCTAGCAACCCTCAGAACAAAAGAACTCCCCACTGACCTCTTTGTTGGGCTAGAAACATACTCTGATGTTGAAGCTCTACCTGTTACTGACAAGTGCTCCCTCTTTGACCTCGAAGTTGTTGCAACACTCCATGCATCTCGCACTATTGCACACCTCTTTTTACCATCCTGCACGGGTGCAACACTCCTATGCCTTTCGCATTACTGTAGCCTGCTAGCTGTACACAGTCTTGGGACTCCTGCCCTATAGCTCTCTTTGTCGCTCCATCCACATTTGTCTCTACCTAATCAGCTAGTCCTGCTACTCTTTATCGGGGCTCCTATAGAAAATTGAAATCAAAGAGATTGGGTACCTCAAGGGTCCTACCCCAATATCAGCCTCCGTGGGACGATCACTCCACATCGCCCCACCTCCTACCTGGAGGTATGGATGCATGTGATCCCTCTTCCCACATGGCTCGAAATTTCCCCCTTCTAGAGGTCTCTGCATGAGTGGATGCCTCCACTCTGTCTCCTCTTGGCTTCCCTAGTTGTGGCTACTCCACAACCTCCTGAAGCTACTTCACCAATTGTGGCTCCTCCACAATTGTCTGAGACTTCGTTTGGCACTGCATGTTGAGAGGTAATTTACTCTCCCTCTCAACCACCAAGTATCTAACCTTTGCCTTGCTTCTCAAGGCTTTGCATGTATCTTGTACCTCAAGTGCAGATAGGTTCTTGGCTAGCACACCAATCTATTTCACTTGCCGTGCTATCACAGAATTTCTTGGAAAAAGAGCTGATTTTAAATCAGCATTATCTCCCTCATTCAAACTATGATTCAACCGATTTTTTTTTGAATTTGGGTATTTTTATGCAAGGAATGTAAATATTCTATTTGTTTATGAAAATTTTGTACAAAAAATTTCAGATATGCTATGTAAACTCTCGGCCCAAAACTCAAAACTTTGAAATCTCCTTTTAATATATTGTTCTCCCTTGATCACCTGTGCTTCGATGCCATGTAGAATTCTTCTACAAATCAGCTTGCTCTGATACCATGTAGAAATTCCCACTTATATATCACCTGATAATGCAATATACTAAAGCAAAATACTTGATCTACTTGTACAACCAATTTAGCAGAAGCTTAATCGAACATGAGGAACATCAATAAGAACGCATATAACTGATATGGAGAAATCAATCACACATAACGCAGAAGAATTTACCTGGGGAAAGCCTTAGCTTAAAACCCCAACTCTGTATTATCATACATAGGGTTTATACAAAGCCTTAGCTCTCACACAGCTAGCCAGATCTCAGTATAATCCTCATAGATGAAGGTGGATATACATCAGGATTATCCAAAGCCTTAGCTCTCACAACTAGCCAACTCTTAGTGTTATCCTCCTAGATGCTCACAGGAAATCAAGACTTCTCCTAAGGCTTCTCCTCTGCCCTCCAAGCCTCCTATTTCCTTGTGCAGTTTTCCCTAGGTGATCCTCTTGTTACCAAGTGTAACATTAATCTCACACTGATCTCACACCATGTAAAACTACACAATCCTCAAGGAACCTTAATCTTTCTGCTTGGATGATTTTCCTTTATAGGAAATATATTCATCCAACTGATTGTACACTGTCCCTTCTTTAATCTCAACTGGGTCTTTGTCTGAACTGACATGCAGGAGTTATTCATGAAAGAATCTTCAGTTATTTGAAGTGCAGCACTTATATGCAAGCATGGATTAACTAACTGAACTTACTTAATTTAAACAAACTATTTAAATCAAATATAACTGGACTTGACTTAGTTAACTAGGCCAACTAATCACTACTCAAACTAGAACTCATCTATATCTCTTTAATTGATGGATAAATTCCTCAATTAATAGATAAACCATTGCATGTCCTCACATAGACTTCTGTTTGATTTTTCACAACTAATTAACTCATGGTTAATTAATTTATTTATTTTCAAATGACTGTTAAGTTCAAAATCAAATTTTAATTCCTATCTTTAGTCCGGGGACTAACTAAAATATGAATCCATCCTGAACTACTAAAAATAGAAGTTCTATTTTTAGCAATTCCATTTTTCATTCTCTGTTGCCTAATCCAGCGTTGGTACCCAAACTGCTATTTTAGCAGTGCTATTTTTAGCACTTCTATTTATAGCATTTCTTGTTGTCGTTCTTCAGTAAACATACCATATTTAGGTGGGATATCAGCAACTACTATGTTCATAACAATAATTTTTGTTGGGCTCTAGACTAGAGTTACACACAGATCTTTTATCGGGCCAAGACATTTGACTTGACTAGAATAAAAGGAGAACAAGTCCTTGTAGGGTCTAGTGATGTCCAAATTTAACCTTTCCATGACTGCTTTAGGCATTAGGTTATGAGATGCTTCTGAATATAAAATAGAATTTAAGATTTTACCATGAACATTTAAACTAATATAGAATGGAGGGATACCCCCTTGTTGATGTTTTCCATTTACTTGTGGACTAAATAAAAATTCAAGTTGATCATCATTAATGTTTACAACATCCTCGCCTTCACTTATGTTTCGTGTCTTAGTGATTTTTGCTTTGTATGATTCATTTTTTACCAGCTCTATTAAGGGAATTGGTATTTTCGATTTGGCTAACTTAATTTTGATATAAATGGCATTTGAGCTTTTCCTAATTGAATGATTTCATCCATAGCAATTGTGGTTTGTGTGTTTTTGTTTTCTTGACCAACACTTGGTAATTCAGTTTGTGTGCCAATTGTTTTGTTTTCAATTTTATTGTTTGGAATAGTTTGATTTGCATTTGAAGTTTGAGGTGTAATTGAATTTTGAGTTTCAGTTGATGTTATGTCCACAATCTTTAGGCTGGAGAACTCCTTAGCTCCTCTAGGTAGAATTTATAGGATCTTGGTCATAGGAGCTTCCACTATCTTCTTAGTTTGTGTTTGGGCTTATTTGTTAGGAAGAACTTCTGTGTTATTTTTGCTTCTAAGGCTATATTTTTTATGAACTTCATAGATAGTAGATTCATATCCTTGTTCATAGTCAAAGGAATGTACAAATTCTAATCATAATTGTTGTAACATGTACGTTTCCTATTCTTCCTGAGTGAGAAAATTGGAATCCTCATTGTTTACTCCCATCAAGTTTATCTAGGTGTCCTGGTCTTCTTCATGTTGGTGTGAACTTTCAGCATAATTTTCCTGGAAAGGTGGTCTAAGCTACTGATCAGGTACAACTTCTGTTAATTTTCCAATATTAGGATTTTTTTGAAAGTTGGGGTTCCTAATTTGGGGTCCTTGTTGATTTTTCCACTCAGGATTTCTTTCCATATTCTCTAACCTATCCATTAGCCTTTCTACACTTTTAGCTAAACTATCTATCTTAACATCTGAAATGGATGGTTCTTCTTTAATGGTAACCCTCCTCCTATTCTTCATCCTAGCTCTTTTAGCCAATAGGTTAGCTTCTACACCCTAGGCCCTAGCCACCACCGTGCTGCGGGAGGGCCGTCGGGCGATCACGCAGACCCTCGGCCCCTGGCCGCGCCACCATCGGGCAGGGGGAGGGTCGTGCGACGATTGCCGGAATCACCCCACGGGCGCCCGGTGGTGGTGCAGTCGAGGGCCAGGGCCTGCATGCAAACCCTTGACCCCCGGCCGC
>APFE031037645.1:34137-83961 GCA_000404065.3 Pinus taeda | reverse complement strand
GTTGAAATTTCACCCTTGAAAAAAAAAATTTGTTATTCCCAGCATCAACACTTTTCATTTTGAGGGTGTTTTTTGCACAAAATTTACCATTGACAAAAAAAAATGTTATTCGAACATCAACACTTCAATTTGAGGGTGTTTTTTGGACAACTTTTGCACAAAAAATTGGTTTTCACCGCCATTTTTAAAACATGTTGAAAATTTACCCTGGAAAAAAAAGGTGTTATTCCAGCATCAACACTTTTCGTTTTTAGCACTGTTTTTGATGTTTTTTCGAGGTTTTTTGGCCAGAGTTCCCGTTTCAAGTTTACATAGATTCTTGTATTCAGATAATATCTGGATAGGGTTTTTCTTTCTTTCCCACCTATTTATGAACAATTGGTGGAAAGCATCTAGATCAACAATATGGTTAGAAGGTAAAGATTTAAACCATTTTTTAACATCTCGTACTAATGTTTGTGCAAATAATCTCGTTTGTACGTCAACCTCATCAACTTCATGTAACTCAAAATAATAAGTCATCTTATTTACATGTTGTTGAGTTGTATACTGACCAGTACCATCAAAAAGCAAAATTTTACTTTGGTAATCATGTGGCATAGCATGTAAAGGAGTTTGTAAGGCCAAAGGTGCATATCTGTCTGCCATGGCTACAATTTTAGCTTGACTTGGAGGTGAAGTAGTGTTTCTTAAAGATGAACCTGAGAAATTAGGTTGGAGAGGAAGTTTAGGTATGAATGGCTTTCTGGAATGAACTATGGTGGATATTATAGGTGAGGTGGTACTGAATGAGGCTATATTTACAATTTCTAAAAATACTGTAGAGTGTTTAGGGGTAGCAACAATTAGGGTAGCTAATTCAACTGACTATTCAAAATACGCTTCATCTATATTCCTTATCAAAGTGGAGGTTAACTCGTCAATTTTATCAAAAGTATCCAGAACATGTTCATCTAAATCAGGATGTATAGTATGCTTCTTTGATTCAATAAATTGAATAAAATTGGGATCTATTACAATATCATAAAGTGAATTTTCAGATTTGGTACGAAACAAAGAATGCTCAAATGATAAGTCAAATTTAATATCCTCTAAGCTTGCTAACTCTTTAGAAAGTGAAGTTGATTTGTTTAACTGGTTAACCCTTCCTTGACTCTCTAGTTTTTTAAGTTTTCTTAAAATTCTATCAGGATCATCAACAATTATAGCAGGTTGTGGATCAGGATGAGCCTGGTATAATATTTTCTTTTAGAAGCTAGAATTTCAATTTATAAGTATGATCTGGAGCAAGATTTTGCAACCTTAGGATGAAAAATAAGGAAAAATTGTCTCTTTAATATTGATTTTAAGTAGTGGCTGAATTCCCTAGTATGGTCGCCACTATGTTAGCACCCCAAAAATTCCAAGGGTTGTTCAATGTGTTAAAAAGAAATATTGGAGGAAACTACAAACCCACTTTGGAGCTTAGGATCCAGCCTTCTTAAAGTCAGAGAGGGTTCTCTCTATATGATTTATCTTTGTTTATTTTAATGGATTTTAGGCTAGTTATGTATGCTTAATTGGGTTGATTTTGATTGTGTTGGTGGAATTAGTGACATATAGAAATATGTGATTTTCCATTTTTCATTGGGCTATGGAGTCAATAAGGCTTTGAAAATAGAAGAACAACAAATTATAGAGAAAATGTTACAAGGTGAGATAGGTGAGAAATAGCAGATCTCAAGGCTGGATGGCGAAATGAGTTTTCGATCGGGATCAAGGAGCAATTAATAATTCCTTAAACCAAGCAATGAAGAAGGATGAAGAGAATCAATTGGGATCAAAGGGCAATTATGAGTTCTCTAAACCATATATTAGAAGAAAACATAGAAATGTATAATAGTAAAAGCAAAGTGTAATATATAACCAAATTCTACAGTAACATCCCTGTTATAACATCTAGAATTAGAACACATATGAATTTATGGAATACTTATAAAATAACATGAGCAAATGAAATTTGTACTTCATTGAGATAACTCAACACATGAATCCTATAAAGAATTTTATTTATAACTTGTCCCGTCTATCAACTGGAATTTTGGTAGAATAACCCTTAGGTAATAGATCAGTCAGCTACAACCATATTGAGAAATCCACCCACAATACTTCAAATTATGAAGTATTTATACAAAAAATTATTAAAAAATATCCTAAACTGATTTAGGAATTATTCAAGGAAAAAGAAATATCTTCATGCAAGAAGATAGAGATGCCTAGGAGACTAAAGGCTAGTTGTCCCTACTTTTATTGATTTTGTTGTTTGTTGTTTTGATTTTTTGCTTTTGTGTCTCTTTTGTTGTTGCTCTACGTTGGCTATTTTTTATGATGTTGAGTGTCTTTTACACTGGCTTTATCTTTAAACTCTGTTTTTTATTTTTGAACTTTGTCTTTCATTTGATACTCTTTAACTTAACTTTTTACCTTTCATTTTCACAATAAATCATTCAAATTTTCCGAAGACTCTGCATATGGTAATTTAATCTTTAGCATTCTTCTGAATATTTCATCAGGCTCTGTGTATTTTGCAAATGTAGGTTTGTTGATAAAGAGATATTTTACCTCATGCTGGAGGTAAAAGAGATTCTCGAAAGTTTGATAGAGCACTTTTCCTATTGGAATTCCTTTCATGGTTGAATTGTTTGCTTGTTCCTTTGCCACTTCTCTGATTTTCTTATCTTAATATTCATGCTTCATCAATCTATCGTTGATAACCGAAGGATTTGGCAGGCATTTTCTGCCTCAAAACATCAAATTTCACCATAAATCTGGTTATTGCAAGCTCCCTGTTTTGACACTTGTCTTCAAGTTGTACCATCAAGTTCCTCTTAGAAATAACCTTTCTCACTTCTAGAATTTTTTCAGTACTGTCACTTATTCCAATCTCTTCCAATTCCTATTTGTTCTTGGAATTAAGAAACTTAATGATTTCATTGGCCTCCTTTGTTTTCTTACCAAGTTCTTCCTTAACATTTTGAATAGCTTCAGTAGCTTCCTTGATTAAATCTTTCTGCTCAAAGATGACTTGGATGGATGGCCAAATATCATTAACAGAGTTAATGATATTGGCCCGCAACTACTACTTTTCTTGGGCAAATGATTCTTTCAACGTCAATTCTTTCTCTAACTTCTATATTCTTTCAGTCAATCTATTTGACTTCTGTGTTTCATTTTTATGCATGATTTGGACCAACCTCTTTTCATCTTCTATACTTTTTATTTGATCTTTAAGTCTATTTATTTCATTTGTTTGGATAGACATATCCTGCATAGATTTGATTAATTTACCTGCTTCATCACTAGGATGAGTTGCTGTTGTTGTTGAATCTATCGTTGATGTAGATGGAATTATTATAGTAACTGTAGGAATGGCAGTGATAGTAACTACTTCCATACTGACCTTCTTTTCCTACACCAATTTTTCCATCTCATTATCCATTTCTTTTAGTTGAGCTATCAACTGAAGGATGAGATCCATCATTTCATCCTTTTGGGCTTCATTCTACAAAACTTCTTTTGCTTATGGATGTCTAGTAGGAGGTATTTTCAGTTGCTTCTTCAATGCAGCAATGTTTTAATTCTTCTTTTTTATGAGTTTTCTTGCTACCTTGATGCCATTTGGGTTATAACCAATTTAAATAACCATGTCTTCCAGTGATTTAATTATGCTATCCTTTTATTGTGAGGATGCCTTCTCTAGTTTAAACTGTGCTTTGATATTATCTAGAGAATTTTGTAGTTTTTGTACACTCATAGCTTTGTTGGTCATTTTTGAGTATAGCATTTCTCTTTCTTGCTTATAAAACTCAATTTGATCTAGGATGAACATCTTTGGGAGGAATCATAATCTATCTTTTTGTAATCTGTCGATGACTTAGGATGTTGTACTGTGGGGTGTGAAAAGGTCATCTGCATTTTCCCTATCTTATAATCAAATGTAGAAAGTAATTTGTTCTGGCTGCCACGAGTCTGCTTCAGGTATTGTGAATATATTTAAGATTTTATTTCTTCATTTTTGTGCTTAATATCTATATATCTCTCTTTGATGTTTATTTCTCTATCCATTGGTTTACTTGAAGAAGAGACTTCAACACTATGCCGCTTCTTGATGATCTAAGCACTATAAGTTGAAGGCTGATGAGTTTCCTTTGAAACTGATGGAAGTGCATTTTCTTTAATTACATCGTTTGTATCAATGATCTCAATTGCATCAATTACTTCTTCTTGCTTATTTACTCGATTCAGTTTTGTTCTTTTTCTATACATAATTTCAAATTTGTTATCTATTGTATCTTTGTTTGAGCAAGAACATTCTTCTCTAGTCCTTTTTGCATTTATATCTTGTACGGTTGGAGTATGTAGAATGGAACTAGTATCCATCTGCGTATCTATATCCAGTAAGGTGTTTTCCAACCACTCTAATTGGTTCACATATCTTTCAAGCTTTCACTTGGACTCATGCATTAAAGGGCTCAATTTAAACTTGAGTCTTAGTTTGTTTATGACACCCAAAGGATCATATTGCCATTTGAAACTATCACTGAACTTTATTTCTTGTATACATCTTTTTTCTTCCTCTCCAACATCCCTATTATTACAGATAAAATGACCAACATGGTTCTTGATTTTAAACTATGTTGTCTCCTTGGCTGATAGAAAATTAACATCATCTGAATTTATGATCTTCCTGATATATTCTAGTGCAAATATCCTTATGGGGAGATATTTGGGTAGCTTATATGGAGTGAGTTGACATCCATACACCCTAATTTTAATGTAGTTCTGGTATAAATACCAGTCTCCTGTTCTATTGTGTTTTCGCAACTGTAAAACTTTCTTTATTTCATCACTAACCCTAGGTTGATTGCTACTGCTTAGCATGTCAAAAACTAAGTGAACAAATGGATCAATGAAATCCTTGTAGCTGAAACCAGTGGAATATGTCCGGATTAAGGGTGTCCAAAAGATAAGAGATCTAGGATTGTCCTTAGTGTCCAGTTTTTGGATGTTAACTGTAAATCTTTCTGATTGGAAATATAGAAATGTATGGAACAATACTGAAGAGTATTTTAATACTCTTTCATTTGGCAATATGATCAATTTATCATGGATTCTGTCTACTAAGAATTGGGCAAAATTGAGAACTATAGCTGGAGGGTTACCTGGGCAAAAAATAGAAAGGAAACCAAGTATAGGTTCAGCTACATGCTCATCAATATTATATCCTAGAATACAGGACAACATGCTTACAATCTGTCTGGCTCTCTCAGAGAAAATGGGGATAGAATATGGAGGCATGTCTGTAGAAACTTGAGCTTTTTCTAGGAGGAAAGTCTGAAAATTTTGGGATCTCTTGGGAAGGTCCAGCTTTAAGTACATATATATTAGGTTTTCAATAGAAAATGGGGCTTCATTAGGCTTTGGCTTGATGTGGAACATTTCATTTATCGATCTTCCAGTGATTATGAACAAAATTTGCTGGTTAGGGGAGACTATGTCTATTTGACATGGGAAATAACAGAATTGGAATAGGTGGAGGATTTCAGGGAACTAGTATACCTGAGGGAACAAGTATTTGGGTAAATTTGACTCCCATAGATGGATATCATCATTTTGGTTGAGGAATTTATCTTTTCTCCAACAGTGGAGTTTTAGCAGATTGTTAGGGGAGGTTGAGTCTTTGATCTAGAAATATCTATCAGCCAATGGGAGGTGGTCAATATCTAGGTGAGGAGTTTATAGGGTTTTTCATTCATAATTCTTTGGGAAACCATAGATTTGTTTATTTTATTCAATTTATCATTATCTAGCTTAAGAAGTAGGCTTAGGACCTCTGGAATAGTGTGAAAAGATGAATACAGTCTACAAAAAGGGTTTTGGATGCAACAATGGCTTTCTTTAGGTTAGCAAGGCTCTTAAATTGGTTCAATTGATTAACCTATTAGAAATGTTGTGAAAAGCTTAAGTAGAGGCCTTTGGTACTGAAGGAATACATGGAAAATGAATCTTTGGTATGCAGAAGGGTTCTCTAGGGGCAGCGGAGAATTTTTGAGGCTTCAATGGTGTTTATACTGCTTCAAATCAAAGTCCGTAGCATCTTGTGATAGTAAAAGTTTGAATTCTGGTGGTAAATGGCTTAAAATAGTTTAAAAGATACTCTAGCGCTTTACAATAGGTCGACAGAGGTTCTTTTCTACAATCCTTAATAGAATAATAGTGAAGATATTAGAAAGGGTTGCTTATTTTGTTTTTAACCAATAGTGGTTAATCTTTGGGTGCGAGATTAAATTTAAATAGGAGGGTGGTTTCATCTGATGTGAGAAGGCAGTAAGGTGGTTTATCGCACACTTAAAAGTGGTGTGGTGGCATTATTTTGGAGGATGCGGTATAACGTGAGGTTGTCACGTAGCAAAAAGGCAGGTGGGGAAAACAACTTATCTCATATACATTTGTGATGTTAAAAGTCGGATGTCGGAGTGTGCGATATGGAATGTGGATCATTGGATATGAAGGTGGGTGATTGGAAGGTTATTGGGTGGTGGAGTTGTGAGGGATGAGTCGGATTGTGCGGTTGATTTAATTAAAATATAATGTAGTTAATTAAAAAGTAAATACAGGAATTAAAATATGCGATAAGGGTTAATAAAATGTGGGACACCGGAAATATTACAACGTGGGTTTAATAAAATAAACTATAGTTTATCAAATGAAAATGGGGGTTTTAGTGGGTTAAAATGAAAAAGTGAAATTTATAAGGGGAGAATGATTTTTAAAAGGAAATGTCTAAGGGAGGGTGTAAAATAAAGGGAAAAAGGGTTATTTTACAAGGGAAAATGAGATGAAATAAGGGAAAAGGTAAAATGAAGGGGAAGGGATATTTTTTACAAGGGGTAAATGAGTTTGGAAGGAAGTTAGTAATATGAAATAAACCAATTCGTGCTTTCCATGTTTTGTGAAAGCTACTTCTCCTTACCCATCATTTACCCTAACATTTTTTCTTCATTTACTAGGTGCATTTGAGCTTGCTGACCCTTTATTTCTTTTTTTTTTGTAAGCAAAATATCTATTTCTAACCTTATGGCTTTCTAATGGTTCAGATTAAATTGTTGAGCTCATTATTATTCTCTACCTAACTACTGATATGCCAAGATTAAATAGTTTGGCTAGATCTTTATTCTCTATCTATCAGCATGAAATTTAAAGCATAAATGAATCAAGATTAAACAATTTGACCATCATGGATTATGGCATTTTTGACAAGTAGCACACAATCTTATTTTGCAAAATAAAGTAAAAGTAGTGGCATTTGAATTTGCATCACTTTTAGAATCTATTTTTTATCTCCTTTTTGTGGGGTTTATACATTATACTCTTTTTTTATCCTTTTATTTTATTAGTCCTTTGATTTTTCTTTTACGACTTCACCCTTTTTACCTTTTTTATTTTTAATATGAGATAACATTTTTCAGAAAGAAAAAGTATGTACAATATTAGATGACTAATAATAGTCAATCCAAAATTAGGAATCCTATTATTATAGGAGCTTAACACCTCTTTCACTATCGAAGGCAGAGAGAATTCTATGTTGAGAAGTGGATGTTTGTTTCCAAAAATGACTGTAAACTTGAAATTTAAGACTTTCATTCCTTTGCTTGATTTCCAGAAATGTTGAGAAGATATTAGTATCTCCTGCTGAGTTGGTCTCAGTTGATTGGATAATCTCTGTAGTTTCAGTTGAAGAAAGATTTGAAGAAGTAGAGGCAGGCTTGGGATCAGTGGTCCATGCTGACGAAACATTTTCCAATTCTCCAATATTATTTATCTCTGGTGGCTTGCTTCATGATGACATTGGCACCGCAATTTTCAACTTCTTTTGTAAGATATAGTACTCTTTACCTCATTCTATAACTGACTGAGTTTCCTCTCTGGTTCTTTTATGCTAAATACTCTATGTAGCTGGAATCTTTGTCTGAGGAGTTGATATAACTTGTTCATCAGTTTCTATGAGAGTACCTTCAGACCATTGCTCCTGGTTCATGAACTTCTCCAATTATGGCCTGGGAGTATGGTTGTAAGGTGTTGCCTTCAACTACACTCTAAGAGCAGAAATAACCCCAAAAGGATGATAAGGCCAAGTAAAGCTTGGATCCAGGTTCATGTTCTTTAGCAATCTGTTTGCTTCAGTACCTGCAGACCTAGTGTTATAGATGAAACTCTCTACTTTGGTTTTGAGTTTAAACTGCGATTTCTTCTTTCCTGAGAGAAAATGGACTTCATCCATATTTGTCAATTTCCTGATGTATTCCAGTGAGAATATTCTCATTGGAAAATGCTTAGGCAGTTTGTATGGAGCCAACTCACTGCCATAGATCCTAATCTCAATGTAACTCTGGTATAGGTACTAGTCATTAGTCTTGGTTTGCTCTGATAGGTGCAATGTCTTTTTAATTTTTTCTCCAATTCTGGCCTTTGCCTGGCTGTTGAGTAATTGGAGAACTAGATGTATGAAGGAATAAATGAATTGGGAGAATGTAAAATTTAATGATCCTTCTCTTACTAGCTCTCTTCAGTGAATCACTGATTGATTCACTCCCCGCTCATCTTCTCCATTCAACTGAATAGGCAATAGATTTCCCTATTGAAACAAAAATAGATGAATTATAATTGAATTGTACTTGAATACTCCTTGTGTGATCAAATTCATAAATTTTTCATGTATATTATCAACTAGAAAGTGGCTATCATTATACATGAAGGTAGGTTGATATTCTTTGCTAAAAATAGAAAAGAATCCAAGGATGGATCCATCAACATCTTGGTCATTTTCATAACTTAGGAGGTATGATAATAGAGAGATAATGTGTCTAGTAGCTTTAGGGAACATGGAAGATGAATATGGAGGATTTATCTTAGGCAATTCGACATCTTCTCAAAGGAAAAGTTCAAAGATAAGAGCTCTCTATGGGAAGGTTAGTTTATTGTAGAGGTCCATGAGAGCTATAGGTGAGAGATGGCTAAGGGAATAAGATGAAAGTATCATTAGCATCTGGTCTATGCTCTGAGTAGTGATGGAAATCAGGACTTTTCCATCCTAAGTCGTTACTATTATTTGCACAGTGTCGTACCAGGCTTGACACCAAGGGATTAGATCAGGGAATTTATGGGTCTTAGGAAAAGAAAATAATGGCAGAAGTGTCTCCAAAAAGCAAATGGAATCCTCCTTATCGGTATATTCCAGTTTTAACCATGAATGTAATTCATAGAAATCCAATTCACATTCACAATCATTGATCTTGAAAAGGGAGTCTACAAGTGGCATATGACCCAGATCAAAGGAGACTGTGGAGGGATTCCCTTCTTCGACAATATTTCGTATCTTTGCTTTAGGATCCATCACTACTGCAAGGGAAATTCATAAGTTGTTTTTAATCTAAAATTGATGACAGTGGAAAAAATACAGAGAGCGACAAATGGTGCTTTTGGTTTATGGATGGAAGTGAAAAGTGGCAAACATTGGAGCCATGGAGGATTTATAGGTTCAATTGGGCTCAATTGACTGTTTAGATCTAGTCGTAGGCATTCAATTTCTACAGGAAATGTGGATTAATGCTTAACGGATGTTTAAACGGATAATCAGGCACAACGATGGCTTTGGAGCATATGGGCAACGATATTATAACGTGGAGGGTGGTGAATGGGTAAGTGAAAATGAATGGATGACGTGAAGGTTCATTATTAGATGGAAGATAACGAATGCACAAGGCATGGGAGAAGTCAACAGTCAGATGGAAGAAAAAGCGGAAGCAAATTTCGGGAGGGGGGGTCATAATGGTTTGTGGTTTCAGGCCTTGGCGGTCCGAAACATTTTGGAGGCGCCACGTTGCAAAAACTGACAACCATGAAAACTAGTTTTCGAACACCTCCATCCTTTAACGGGAAATGACCAAGGTGGGGCCGAAAGGTTTCCTCCATCATTGATTCGAACGGAGTGAAGGATATTTGTTGAAAAGTATGTGTTGGTTATCGGCACCCAATGCGTTGTTTTGTCGTTTCCACCAATATGACAAAAGTGTCATTTGTCACTTATTTTATAAGGTCATCAAGCTTTATTACAACAATTAAATCATAATTAAAGAAGTTAAGCACGATTAATCGAAAGGACATTCTTCAAAGATGCATTTGAGCTAGCAACATTAATTTATTTTTTAAAGCAAATATTTTTCTTTTGTTGCTTATCTATCATTTTCATTTTGCTTTCCTTTTTTAGAGCAACTACCCTATCATTTTATTTGATACGGACCTTAATAATAATCACTCTTAACATTTTTATTTTCCATCTTGTTTTTGGTCCATATCCGAACTTACCATTTCTTGTATAGCATTTTGATTTTTAATCTAACAACTAACTTATCAAAAACAAAAATGTGACAACACTATGTTGTGCCTTGAAAACTGCCATGGGAAACGCACTCAATAGATCTCCCCAAACGAATAAATATCTAAAGAACTGTATTAGTAGCGAATGAAGTTACTTTCCTGTGCAAATTTCTTCAACTATCTAACCTAGATGCATCCAAAACATCATCTTCTATTGTTATGTAGAGCTATGTAGTGGCCACTGGCCTCATTTTCAGATTTACATTTACTATTTCTTCTATCTAATCACAACAAATAAAATGAGAAACATCAATGAGATGCCATTGTTGGAGCCTCCTCTAAAACCCTGAACTCGATTGGAAAAAAAAGAGAATAAAGCGAGAGAGAGGAGGATCTTATCGTCTTATCTGAGACATTACTTGTTGCACATATGTGTAAAGAAGGTTACTTCTTGCTAGTTGACAAAAGAAATGATGTAGAAGCAATGATTTGGCAATGTGTGTTCCCATTGAAACACTTCACAAGTCAATATGGACGCTTATAACTATTGATAACTTGAGACGTTCATCTCTTAAACCCTAATAACGCTAAGATTCATACCCTCGAATCTGAAGCCCTCTCGCTAGGTAAGGCCTGTTGGCATTCTTTTACACCAATGTCAAAATTTTAACTTCGAGAAATAGAAGAAACGAACCTCGAACCATTATCGGGCTCTTTATGGAGGTGCAACAGGTTTCTTCTTCAAAGTGCACCAGCCCTCGAAACCAGACTTCATAAGAATCAAAATTATACACATCCATTAAGAAATATGCACATCTGTCCTAGTTAAAAGGCAACTAACTATCCACACAAAGTTATTTTGTCTTAAATTTTATATTTAAGGAAACTAAAATAAATTTAATTTATAATAAAATATAACTCTTTAAGAAAAAAGATTTATGTCAGATTTTTTCCCTCACTATAGAGTATTATAATGTGATAAGATTGGGATGAAAAAAGAAGATGGATTTCAGATCACTAATCACACATTTGAGTTTTTTTAATTACTTAAATAATAGAAAAATATTCGTTGCATGGATAACGCATGAGTTTTTTGGTGCGTAGATAAAGCATGAGTTTACAAACATGAAGAATGGGAACGGCGTGTCATGGAGGATGACGACTGAGATGGAACATGATCCTTTCCTAGATCAAATGGGGATATGTACAATTGTCATATATATCAAACCCAATAAAATAACTGCAACAAACAATTTTCAATAAAGCAAATTATTGGAAGATAATAAATATTAATAAAATATATTTATAAATTCAAACTGGCTATTGAATTTCAAAATATATAGCTGTTATTGATTATTGAATTTCAATTTCATACTGAAATTTGACATGGCGTAGCAAAATTACAGAAAACATGGATTCACTCCGGGATTCTGGGAAGTGAGTGATGACGATTTTCTCCCCTTTCATTAGCGGTGCGTTGGCTGTCCAAAAGGTTCATGCACTGTTGACCTTTCACAATAAATATGGTTGTTTCACAATATTAAAAATACTGGCGTAAAAGGTTCATGCACTGTTGAGCTTTTCAGTATTGTTTTTTTTTTTAATGGTAAAATAATGATGTATTTATTTGAAAGATGTTGTTATTAAGATGGTATATGATTCATGACCATTTTTTCCTATTTTATTATGTTGCAGGCTTTCATGGAGAATCATAAATATATTTATTTCACAATGATAATAATATAGTTATTTATGTTTTAAAATATTTTGTTAGGGAAAATTATATAAAAAAAATTGTTGGTTTTTTTCTTAAATTTTTTAATTGATCGCTTAGATTGATTTTTGGGAATATGTTTAACATATGTTTTTATCAAGAATATGCTTCTTTTGAATGCTTATCAATAATTGTAGTGTGTTAAAAAGTTTGTTAAGTTGCTTTGTTTTTTAATAAATTTAAAATTTTGGATTCTTACCATGTGGCTCTATAGTGTATTAAAAAGTTTGTTAGGTTGCATTGAATTTTAATAAATTTAAAATTTTAGATTCTTGCAATATGCCCCTAACCAATTTCTTAGGGATTTGATATTATTTCAATTCTAATAAGTTGGCAAATTTTATTTAGCAAAATGCTCCATTACTCTTAATAAATTTTAAAAATTATATTCATGCCATGTGGATCCTTGCCAACCAATTCTTTAGGGATGTGAGATTATTCCAATTCTAATAATTTGCTCCATAATAAGTTCCTCATTATTATTTATTATTATTTATAATATTAATTTATATAGGAAAATGTTCTTTAGTAGAATGGTCCATTTTAGAATAAGATATGTAATTTGATGGTTGACCCATAACGATTTTATACATGGTTAAATAGGTAATGTGTGAATGGTAAGCATTTTCTTGTTGCAATAGTTTTTTTTGTTATATCTATGAAACCCTAAGCTATATTAACCATATTAATATTTTTGATACAGTTGTACTAATTTTTTAATAAACATTTTTTTTAAGTAATAGTTGACAAATAACTGTAAATAATGAATCAAATTTATTTTATTTTATTATTATAATTATTAATATTTTAATCAACATTAAAATCAAGATCAAATAGAAATAACTAAAATTAATCTAATATAATACCATTTAATAACAAAAATAATAATAATATGATCAAAACTATAATAAAATTAATAAATAATAAAAATCAAATCAAATTATTTATTATTATTATTATTAATAAAAAAGATCTTTAGAAATACTAAGTAATTAATAAATAACATTAAGAAATAAATTACAAACCAATTTAAAAATAATTAAAATAAATTAAAAATCATGATTAAATAAGAGTCTTTCTTATTTCAATTTTAGTTAATCTATAATTTTTTTATTTTAAAATAATAATATTTAAAAAATTAATTTAATTCATCATTTCTATTTATTTTATTTTATTTTAAAATTTGTAATTTATTTTGACCATATTATTATTTAATTTTAGCTATTTTTATAAGAGAAGTTTAATTAAGCGGAGGAATTGCCCGATTTTCGTCGCCGCCTGGAAAAACATCTAGCTCCAGATGTCGGCAATTCCTCAGCCCTCCTCCACCCTCTGCGAGCTCTGCCACCTTTCCCCATTAAAGTTGTGATATGATTTGCTCTGACATAGTTGCCCGATTTCCACTAGATTCTTGACGCGGAGAGTTAATGCAAGTTTCAATTCGAATTTTCACATAACCACAGGCTGCTCCCTGACCAATTTGACTTGGCATCTACAGCTCACCAGCTCACGAGAAAACTCACTCTCGGGCTCAACTTGGCGCCTGCAGCTCACCGGAACACCAGAAAACTCACTCCTGGGCTCAACTCGGTGCCTGCAGCTCACCAGCTCACCAGAAAACTCACTCCTCGGCTCTGCAGCTCACCACCCAGGCGACAGACAAGCAGGTTCATTCATCCAATTTATTTTTTCAACATCACTAAAGTAGCATACCATTCATTAGGGCATACAACGAATGAACCTTTCCCAATAATTAGGGCATTTGGGTGAATTAGGGGCAGTTTGGTTTTACATATGAAGAAATTATTTCAATGACTGAACAAAGATCTGTGTATTGAATGTAGATTTTCTAAATTTTTTGATACTTCCTTTAAAAATCTAATAAAGGACTATGAAGAAATCAGATGCAGTTACTAAAATATGTTAGAAAATGATTAACATAGATTACTCCACAACATCGACATTTGACATTCCACCATGAAGATAACTATAGATAAACTTTAATCATGCTCATTTACACTGCCCCCCAAATAAAAACAGGGTGATGCTAGGAGATGTTATCAAATTTTGTGCACTATTGGGAATCATATCATTCCCCTACAATTGGACGGTGCCGAGTTAGGAAAGATCATGGCAAATCATAACGTCAAATACAGAATGAGAATTTGGAGCTCTTAAAACCTAGAAAGAGCATCATTCAAGTTAATTTGTGGACCAATTTAATGGAAACAAAACAGATACAATCTTTTTGCCATGGAACCAAACTGATAAGGATGACTTGGCTTAAATTTGAAATGGAAAACCTACAAACTTCTTGAAATGTATTACAATACTTAGTTTCCTTGTTTCAAAAAGACAAGAAAATTATCAAATGAAATTGACATTTTAGTGCACCGTGTACCAATCTATCAATATTGAATATATATAACTTGTTCATGAAGTTCGAGGTTACTGACCTTAGGTTGATAGTTCCTTGATTTCTAAAACTGCACCAGATTTGAAGGAAAATCAGGGCCATTGCCTCCAATTCTATCAATCAATATCTGACACAGAGATATAATGAATTTCATCTCAAACACTCTTTTGTACAGAAGAACATCCTAAAATCTTTCACCTCTAAAACACATGGTCCTTAATGAAAACAATAAACAAGTTTGCCAACATATACAAATTTGTTGACACAGTAGTGCTGCTTCCTACATTACACCATAAGGGAACATAAAGAGCACACTTACATGTACAAGTTAGATTCAGTCCCTTGCTTTTGAGTTTTGAGCAATTTCATTCTTTCTACTGATGCATTTTTGGCTAAGAAATGGCATATGCAAGTGGCACAACATTCATTAGAGTATTAGGAACTACTGATCCCGGAAAAGGTCCACTCGAAACATAAGGAAGATGTCTAGGAGGAATAATGATGGGAGTACTAATAGCAAAACTAGCAGGCCTAGCAATAGGTTGAGCCACAGGAGGTCTGTATGCAACAACTCTTGGTAGAGATTGCTGAGGCAAACTCTTAGGAGGCTTTCCCATAGCTCCTGTGGAACCATTCTCTTTATTTGTGATAGGTCCCTGTGGTGTTGATGTGTCTCCATCGTTAAAGCTAGTGATATCATGAATACTAGACTGTTTTTTGTCTGTGTTTGCAGAGTTCAGACGATTATAATATTTCTTAGCATGACTAGCCACCTAGGTAGGAGTCCTAGATATGAAGCAATCTCTGGAGATGATACACCAGTCACCTTTACAAAACTTGTCCAATCCAAACAGAAATAACCTACTTGCGTAAGAACATGATGTGCATAACTCAGTTATAAAGTTCAACCAGGCATACTCTACGACCTCCTTCCCTATCCTAAAACTTTTATGACAGACCTTTCTATTCCTATTATTATGGTACTCAACTGCACTTTTAATAGATCTTTACTACATTTTACAGCAAGTGTTCATGAAAAAGAACAAATAAACATGTGTATTACTTTCTGCCATAAACAGTGCCTGAGCAGGCATCCTGCATCTATCTATAGATGACAGCACCCATATTCAGTAGATTCTGCCATCATCACTGGAGCATATATTGCTTATGCCCATATCAACTCCTCAAGATTGCAAGAGTGACCAATAGTTCCTGCAACATCAATAGAACAAACCTACCTTACCAAGACCACATAGAAAATACATAGCAGGTTGTATCAATGCAACGGATATTGAAATTCAAGGCAATAAACAAGACAAGAAACTCAAGACAAGAAACAAAAACAAGATTTGTTGATGTTCACTGAACGATGTTCTGTCCTTTTATGCTTGTGATAAATTGTTAACTTGCCTATTGCCCAAATCAATGTCAGTTGTTATCTTTTAGTTGTGTGTTTGGTGAAAGTGTTTATTTTGATCTTGTGTGCTCGTGTATATATGTGTGTTGATGTTGTTGGTCACATATGGTTTATGGTTTGCTAGGATAATGATGGTGTTGATTAATTTTCAGAATTTTAACGTGGATGCTCTTTTTCTTCCAAGTTGTTCTATAGTTCTGCTTCCAACCAAGATTGTCCATGCATTGAACCTCAATGTGGAAGACATAAATGCTTAGCTAATCACACAATGTGGTCTTTTTCCAAGCATGCAATTCTCATCAAAGCACACAATGTGGTCTTTTGCCAAGCACACAATGTTTATCAATACAAATATTTTTTGTTGTAAAATGCATCATGGAAGTGATGGTCATGGTTGAAGGCTTGTATTTTATCTAGTCCATGGTTTTCCAACTTCTAATTGTACATCAAGTGATAAAGTTGTGATAGATTAATTTAGCTTTTGTAGAAGCATAATTACATGAAATGATGCTCTAGAAGCACGAGGGAAGTATTATTCAATACTATGGCAATTTCCACGGTCTTGAGGAAACAGTTCTAGCATTTTGTAATAAATTGAATATAATGAAATCCATTGTAGTGAATTGCTTGCTAGCAATCTGTTATATCTCCAACATGAGCATTTTTCATCATTTCCTTTTATATTTTGGAGAACCCAAAAATGTGACATTTATGTTGGGTTCATTCTGAATCTAAATGAATCCATCTTCCCCAGAATAATGAGTCCCTGGGAAATCATAGACATCTCTGCATTGTCATGAATTTGACATGGCTTAGGCCCAAAAATGGCATTGGTTCTAATAGAATTTATAAACTTTTCCTATTAGGATGCTCTACTAGAGCCATGTCTTCATGGATAGGCAGCAGCTACAAAAGTAGCAATCAACTCAGAAATTGACCAAATTTAATGCTTTTTCACATGCATTGGTGTACACTGTAAACATAATAGGGATCAATGTTTTGACAATTGAAAATCAAATAGAGCTAAATGTGCAACTGTAAAATCAATATGGGATATTTTATTAGAAACTAAATATTGACATGTTTCATCAGGCTTGTTTTTGTTGGATCATGGCATTTAGAAATGGAATTTATCTCTTCTGAACAGATATGGAAGGAAAAAAAATGGAACTCCTAGATCACTTGAATAACACCTTCCTCTAAACCATTTCTGACTCACATGTCCTCGATTGCACTGGCAAAGAGACTTGCAAATTTTTCATAGGTACTTGCAAATGAAATGGATATTTACCACCACAAAGACGAATAATGGATGAACTAGAGTAATTCTAAATTGCCACAATGGCCATGCTGAGCAACCAGACATTGAAAATACTAACATTTAATGACTTCAGAGTGATTCAATATAGTTATGTTGGTCAAATTTTAATTTATAGAGTATTTCATATAGGGAAGATAGCGCAGTTTGCATAAAACATGAGATTCAAGATATGCAATCTATTTCAAAGTTAATGAAGCAATCGGGCTGCAAGATCATGGAGCAACTAGGATATATAATTGCTATTTAATTCTTAAAGAGGAGATATGATTGTAAACAAATCTATCTGTTATTACAGAATCAACAATTGCAGATGGAGGAGCATGCCCTCTATTTAGAGTGATAACACTAATAATTATACATTTAAGAACTATTATTAGAAACATTATTTTAAGTAAGTAAACAATAATAACAAATAATTGAGTTTATAAATTTAAGTTTTAGGTGAGCCTTTTTTAGAGCATCCATGAAGATAGAGTAAAGACCGCTACTTGATTGGTTGGATTCCACTCGTTGAGATAAATAGAGAAATGAGAGAAATTTATCTGTAATGTAACCAATACACTCTATGCTTTGTTGAGGACATTGATTACTTCTTGAAACCACCAATTTCACTCCAAATTTGTTTCTTTGATACCATTCCTCACTGTCCTACTATTAATTAGTTAACACAAGTAGACATGAGAATATATAGTTATGAAAGAATAATTAATCAATAAGTCATAATGGCATCATAGATTATGTATGTGGACATACACATGCAAACAAGACTTAATAAACCAAAAAATAAAAATCCATAACATAAACAAGATTAATTCATAACAATTCACAGATACATTCATGAAGATTCACCTAGTTGGAAATTGTCCACCAAGTGGCCATCGGAGAAGGATGTTACGCTAAACCATAGTCTCCCTACTGCACCAATTCCCTTTGCAATAGAAGCCAACTCATAGCTGAGGCTACGAATCCACAAGAGTGAACTTTTAGTGTGGCTAGCTATAATTCTCTTCTCACAATCCAATTGCAAGGTTCACAGATAATATTTACAACTACAATGGTCCCAATCCACAACCCTTTTTCCCTATCAGCTTGCACAACCCAATGAATGGAATCACCGTTTTTTTCTCAGTAGTCCCTCAAACTATTCTTCTCTTTAAATTTTGACACAAACTGGCAAGGAAACCTATGCAAAATTCTTATTATTGTAATTTATGGAAGATCATCCCACATTGAATTATATTGTTTCTAGAGAGATATTGATATGCTATGTGATTTGTTCATTGGTTGTTGATGAGTGATGAAAGGTTTGTTTGCTATGCTTATAAGGAATTTATTCTTAATAACGTTATTATTTCTCAATCATCCGGTCACTCTTCCCATCTCCACCTTGGATTTCATCCCAATAGTTTTCCCAGATAACAACTCTATTTTGGCTTGAGTTCTCTGTATTTTGGATCTTGTGCTTATGGATTTATCATGACAATAAGGACCTAATGTTTTCAAATCAAAGCAAATCTTGCTCATGCTCAGTGTATCATAAGTTAGGAAATGTCAATATTTCTCCAAGAAATCACATCCATCATGGTGGTCTACTATGCTAAATCTCCCATGTGACCACTCCACTTCCTCCAAATCTTGCACTAGTTTTTCCTCTACAAAGGGATTCTTACATAAAAACTAGAATATATATGAAAGGGTGACCATAGTATCATGGCCTGCTTTAAAAAAGTTTAGAATTGCATCTCACACTTTTCTTGTCTTTTCTTAATGTATACTTCTAGATTCTCCTCAAAAAAATAATATTGACAACAGATCAAATTTTACCTTACCTTTATATGCATTCATAAGATTTATGGGGTTTTGTATGATGGAATAAGAAAATATAGTCCAAAAATGATTTCTAAATCAATATGGATAGACACAGCCAAATTTTAGACTAGACCAGGATCTGAGTTTTGCAAGAAATTGAATTGTAGAGTGTGGGAAGGGCATTGATAAAAAATATTCTATCATTGTAGTCTCCTAGGGACTTTTCTAGTTTTGTAGGGCATTCAAGGCCTTCCTATAGGCAACTAGCTCTTATTTGCATCTGGCAATATTGAGGTTTGTTTGAGTCGTGTAATTTCTGTGGACTTGGTCAAAGTTGAAGAACAACACTTGAATCAGTGCTCAAATTTCCAAATTCTTCAAGAATATGCATGGAATTGGATTAATTGTAGGTGGATTATATGCATATTTGAAGTCCCAGCCAAGCCTACCATTAGATTGATAAAGATTACATATGTATGGCACCTAAAGAAGTTCTATTAGGTATGAGAAGTAGACTTGAAATCAATACTCAGTGAAACTCTCTTCAAAACAATCATTGAATACTTGTAATGTAAGAGCAGTCCAATAGTGGACAAATTCATCATCTGTTTCATGAATTCCTATTTCAGCAAGTATGAACCTCTTACAACATGAGAAGGATTAGGAAGGGTATCTCTTCATCGTACAACAGGGTCTCATGGTCACATGTTGCTTAAAAGACAGAGTAGAGGTTTCTTCATTAGCAAATAAATGTTAATCATTTCATATCGGTCTCAAAATTGTAGAGTGTGGGAAGGGCACTGATAAAAAATATCCTTTCATTATATTATCCTAGGGACTGTTCTAGTTTGATACGGCATTCAAGGCCTCCCTATAGGCAACTAGCTCCTATTTGGATTTGGCAATATTGAGGTTGGTTTGAGTCATATAATTTCTGTGGACTTGGTCAAAGTTGAAGAACAACACTTGAATTAGTGCTCAAATTGCCAAATTTTTCAATAATATGTATGGAATTGGATTAACAATAGGTGGATTATACGCATACTTGAAGTCCCAGCCAAGCCTACCACTAGATTGATAAGGATTACATATGTGTCATGTCACATAAAGAAGTTCTATTAAGTATGAGAAGTGGTATTCATAGGGATTCACCTTTGCCATATTCTAATATATGTCATGATTTCAGATTTATGTACAAGTACAATCAATCTCCAAAAAGGTGAGGAACTTGGTGAGATGTGCCCCTTTTGTAGCAACTCCTAGATATGCCACCTGATCTCTTAATTTTCCAAAATGGAATGGTCGTATATCAACCCATTGGGTAGAGGTTCTATGATAGGAAGATCAATTGAATGCTTGAAATGGTAGTGCAAGGGTACTCCCTTGGGTGAGGAGATGTTTTCCTTGTATCATGCCATGACCTTATCCACTTGGTTCTACTACATGGAGGAACCCATCCTAGGGTCCATAGATGTGGCCATGATCTTCTCCTTACTTTGAGAGCGAATCAGAAAGAAACAAATTCCCTAGTTTGGGAGATGTCTTACAACATTTATTTGTATAGATTAAAGAGATGGCATTAGGTGGATCTAACTACAATATATTTTATAGCTTATTTCCCATAGTAATAATAATACTGTGATACCTAGACTCATAGACAACATAACTCTTCCACAAGTATGGTTGGCCTAATAATACATCACAGACTTCAAGAGGAGCAACGTCACACAATGCCTCATTTATGAAGGGTAAAAAATCCATGTAATAAAGTAATAAAGTAATAAGGGAAAAATTTGACCAAGGTCATGGGACACATATTCCAAGTTGAATGTTGGGCAAAACATCCTCATGGGTTTTCATTAGGATTATTATGGCTAAAGAAAATTGGGAAATGAAATGGAAAAGTATTTTAAAAGGCAAAGAGACATTAATTGGAATTTTATTTATGAAAATAATCGAAAGTAGGAGAAAATGAAGGTGAAAGGTCACAAATTTTCATGAGAAGAGGAAATGAAGGAAAATAATGGAAAATTGAAGAAATTAGAAGCCTCATTGATAAAAAGGCTTATGATGATCAATTGGTAACCTTTTGACAGTTTAGTTTTGGATGTCTCTATATTCTCTCTCTCTCTCTCACTCTTGGACACTTAGAGCATTATTAGCATTGAATCAAGGAAAGTAAAGGAAGTAAAAAGAAGACAAAGGAAAGCAGCGATCAAGCAAGGAAGAGTAGCATCTAACAACCACATCAGGATTATTTATGGGTATCCATTTGCATCTGTGATTTCCTTGATAAATTTGGCATGCATGGTACACACATGTGTGTATTTGGTTCTCTTATTGTCATTGTCATGGATTTTTCCAGGTGTGATAGTGTTCTTCAACCTTTCCTTGCCATTTCTGGATAGCCATGGTGTGATGCGTTCTGTTGTATTTGGTTAAGCAAGATTTCTAGATGGTTTCCAAAGTGAGTGAGGTGGTATCTGAAAGAAAGAATAGAAGGTCGAGTAATCCGTGAACCTGACTGGGATTACGATAAAGTTATATTTTGTGTGCCTCGATGGACCTAGGAATCATCTACCGGTGACTCACAGGATATACGGTAAAACCTAGAGGTGTGTGCCCTCAATCAAGCCTAAGATTTCTAGACTAGTGAATGGCGAGATATCCTCTAAAGACTAGAGCATGGATCCTTGATTAGGCCTAGGGATACTCAACCATTGTATGCAAGGATATACAATAAATCCTAGAGACTAGGAGACAAGCAAATTCCTCAGAGTGTAGGTGAAGAAATCTAGTGGAATCCATGCTTGTTTAGGGATAAGTGATCTGCTAGGGATTGTGGTAAAGCTTGAGGAAACCTAGTTTGGTTTGGTTCTGAGTCCCATGTTCATGCTTGAAATATGGCAAGGTGGTGCTTGGCTAACAGAAATATTTGGTTCAGCCAATCTATGGTCAGGTGGTTCGTGGAAGTCCCAAACCTGGTTGGATTTTGCATTGATTCATAATAGTTTCTTCTTTTTGGTATTTCATGTGTAAATGTATTGGCTTATATGTGGCTTATATGGCTATTATATCCTTGTTATTTATGTTGTTTACGGGTATTTTTTATGACAAGCATGATGTATGAATCTCATCATGTTTTGATTAGTAATTGAAAGTATAGTGAATATGTGACATAATAGATGATAATTCAACTATTGTAATATGGAAACAATGCTTCCTTACGAATCTTAGCCAACTATGAGACCCCTATTCTCAGGTCTGTTGCTATGACCTGCAGATTGCATATTTGTGACATTTTTGATGAAATGCCTATCATGGCTAGTAGGGGTACAGTTAATTAGTCGATAAAGTGTTTTCATTTGTACATTTGTTGCAATGTCCTTTATTTTTCCTGAAATTTTCATGAAGTTATGGGCAGCGACTTGAGTCTTGGACCTGAAAGAGTGGCATAGAATCCAAGGTGATTAGTTCAGATCTAGCTGAAAAAGTCCATAGTCAATGGCATGCCCTTGTTGTGGGAGTGACTTGAATGCCTCAGTCACATGCACAGATTTTTAGGGGAGCGATTGGGGGTCGAAATAAGTGAAATGTCAAGTTTCCTTAGGGGTTGGTCACCCCAAAGGGTTGGTTGGCTCCTGAAGGTTATGTAGCATGTGTTGAAGGTCAGATTGGTTTGTTTTTTACAGTTCCAATTCATTAACTCTCCATTGGGAGTTGAATCACATCATAGTATCCTCTCGTCACATGTTTATCCCAGCGAACTGGTTAACTTGGGTAAATATGGGATGAGCATTTTACAAAGTGGTATGAGGGCATGGTTCAACACTTGGACTAGATGGGCATAATATGTTTAACATGCATGCATGAATGATGTATATGTGCTTGTTATGTATGCATGGCGATGGTCATTGTTATAGTTATGTGGTCCTATAACATCTGATGAGGTTATTGTTGGGATGTGTTTGTCATGAATGCATATTGATTGTATATGAATTTGTTATGCATGTCAGTGTCTATATGTTGTTATGCATGCGTTTTCATGGCCATCGTTGTGGTATTTTTTCATCATGATTCTATTTTGATGTTTTGATGTTGATGTGCTGGCTGACATAGAGTAGGAGATGTATTTCACGAGAGGGAGATTATAACACTAGACCACGAGCTAAGAGAAGATCGTCATATAGGTTTCTATGTTGGGAATGCATGTATTTTAGTTAACGGATTGTTATATGCATTAGGGTTATATACATGTTGTCATCTATTGTTTTTATGGTTATGAGTATGACAGATGTTTGTGAATCAGTATGGTTATATGCACATTTGTCTGATAGTCATGCATTGTAGTAACTTGTTGTTGTTCTATGTTATTTAACTTAATGATTATGTTATATGTTGTTGATGAGTATGTTATATGTTAACTTGTTGTGAGTACATGTTTGTCTGCTTGATGATTAGAGTTATTTCATTTAAGATCTTGATGTTATATGTATCTTGTTGATCTTGTTTGACCTATACATATGGTCATGGTTATGGTATTCAGGTATCACTTGACATATTTGCAATATTTTTTTGTACTAATATAGAGTGACTGTGCAAGATGTGATTGTTATGCATGAATATAAATTATTTATAAGTTTATGATGCAAACATGTTATCTAGTTACTGTTATGTATATCATGAGCTTATTTATGTTTTACTTGATGTGTTGTGAAGCTATATTGTGCTAATCTAGATTGATTGTGTAGACAATATGTCTTCCAATGTGATACATTAAGGTATGAGTTTGATTATGTCATCTATTTGGTGTTAGAGTGTTTGATTATGTCAACTAGTTGATGTATTTAACATGGTAAGTTTGGAAATTGTTTGAGTGTTCGATTAATTGCATGATATGAGTGTGTGTATGTAATATTGTATGAATGAATGGTCTTGTTTTAAAATGGTTTAACTAACACATATGTGTTGAGACATCTGATATGTACTTGAGTGTAAGTAGGTGATAATTGTAGCATTATGTATTATGACTTATGAATGTGAGCTGATTGTTGATTATGACATGGTTGTTAGACTTGGTAAAGGGTGATTTCAAATTGATAGATATATTGTCTTGATATTTGGAACATGTGGCTGAAATATTTGTTCAGTTACAAGGTAGCCTATTTGGGACAAAAAGGTAGTATGACTAGTATATTGTATATTTATTTATCGGCTACTAATTATGTGTTTATGGTAGTATGATACATGAGATTGCATGGTAAGAGACTGCCATGAAATATTGAAGAAGGCTTAGGTTGAGCTTTCATTTGGAAGCTTCAGAACCATGGGGATTGAATCATGGTGTTGTTTGTTTGTGCTTTTTTTTCTTTTGTGAATTGCTTTTGCTTGATTTTCAGTTTTTTTTTGCTTGATTTTCAATTTTTTTTATGTCTAGTGTATGGATGTACCACTTTGTTTGTGATTTTGTACTTCTATAGGTTTTCATAGGTTTTCTCTTGTTCGCTTTTTTCTTCTTACCTTTCATGTTTTCAAGGTCTTGGGATTTGGTTGGGAAAGAGGAAAGCTAGTGGAGATCTGGGATATTTGAATCAAGTCCAACAGCTAAAGTAAGACCTGGATGAAGATCGGTGCATGTATAAGGATAGTTAAAGGCAAGTGTATGATAATCTTTTTGATTGGCTGGGTCCATTCGGGTAAATGGATAGTGGTAGGATAGTCATGAGAGAGGTAAAGTAAATGGATTTAAGGCATCAAATTCTTGTGGAGGAATGATTGCTTATGCAAGTGAATGGCATGAAGAGGTTCCTAGTAATATGGGGAATCCGGTTGGAAGAGTAGTCTAAACCAATTTATGAGGTTAGTTTCATGTGGATATGAGTTGATATTATGCATTTATAATGTGAGTATGTTTACGTTATGGACATGTAATTCTAAGAAATACATTAGAGGAATGTAAACAACATAATCTGTAGCATACTAGGATAAGCATGGATTACAAAAATACACTGGAAGAAAGGTTTCTTAGTAGAGACAATGTGGTTTTGGATGTGTAGCGCTACTATTGTATATATGTTCTGCATATTGTATATTCAGTGATTGTATCTATGGTGTTGTGTGCCTATTGTATATATGGTTTTTTGTGCATATTTCATATTCAGTGTTGGGTATAGATGGTGTTATGTGCATGTTGGATATGCAGTGTTGTGTACATATTGTATAGTGTGTATGATGGATATGTAGTGTTGTGTGCATATGGTGTTATGCGCATGATGGATATGCGGTGTTGTGTACATATGGTGCTATGTACATATTGTATATGTAATTATATGTACATATGGTGATGTGTGCATATTTTACATGTGGTGTTATGTACATATGGTGTTGCGTGTATGATTGTACATGTGGTGTTGTGTGCATGTGGTGTTGTGTACATGTTGTAGATGTGGTGTTTTGTGCATCTGGTTTTGTGTAAATGTCTTGCATTTGGCATTGTGTACAGGTGGTGTCATGTACATGTCATGTATGTGGTGTTGTTTACATGTGGTATTGTGTAGATGTTGTACACGTGGTGCGGTGTACATGTGGCTTAGTGTACATGTTGTGCAGATGGTGTCATGTACATGTGATACTATGTACATGTTATCCAAGTGATGATGTGTATAGGTAGTAATGTGTACATGTTGTAAATGTGGTACTTGTGTGTACATGTGGTATTGTGTGCATGTTGTACTATGTATGTGCATTTTGTAGTCATGGCATCATGACATGTGCATTCGTTGTATTGTACTATGTGTATGTTTGTGTATTGTGTTGTACACCATATGTAACAGTATGTATTATGTTGTGTTGTACACTAGATGTAGGTGAATGTGTTGTGATGTATATCAGGTGTAGGTGTAGGCATTATGTGGCATCGTATGTTGTGTGTGGATGTACGTTTCGTGATGTACGTTTCGTGATGTACAATGTGTGGATGTGTACGTGACTGAAGAAAAGAAAATGGCACTTGGTGTTTGCTAGGTGTGGCAACCGATCTGATGTGCGTATAGAAAGGATAATGATAAAGGTAGAAGGGGAGGATCAATTAAAGGATAAGTATCAATATTCTATTTCAGTTTCATTATACATGTGATCCATGATTCTAATTTATGATGGCTACATGTGATCTATGATTTTGGTTTATGATGATGGCATGTGATTCATGATGAATACACGAATATGGATAATATCAAGCTTGATACCTATAAATATTTCTTCGAGGGTAATTTTTTCTATCGCTTGATGAGGCACCCTATTTGGAACATATACAACAGTGGATGTAGCTTCTGCCCAAAGTAACTTTGGTTCCTTTTCATCATGGAGCATGGTGCAAGAAGCTTCTACTATAAACATGTTCTTCATTTTAGTTAAACCATTATGTTTAGGAGTATATGGCACAATTGTTTCCTTCTTTCTCCCTTCTTTCCTTCAAAATGTTATGAATTTGTTTCACATGTATTCCCCTACATTGTCGGACCTTAATATTTTGATTCTCTTTCCTATTTGATTTTCCATCAAGGCTTTGAATTCCTTGAACATCTGAAAGGCTTCATATTTGTGCTTAATGTAGTATATGCATGTTTTTCTTGAGAAGTGTTCAATGAAGGTGATGTAGTAGAGATGACCACCAATAGAATGCACATGCATCAAACCACATATATTAGAATGAATGAGATAGGGGATGTCATTTGTATTCTTCTTACTAGACAAGAATGGTCCCATTATTTTCTTTCCACTTGCACAACCTAGACAAACTCCATCATAATGAGCTTGAACATTGGTGATACCTCAGAACAATTTCTTCAATTTCGAAAGTACATCATAGTTTATATGAGGCAGTCTCTGGTGCCGTAACTCACTGAGATGATTGGTATTACAAACTAATGTTAGAAGAGGTCTTCCAGTGACTCTATAGAGTGCTTCAAATATCGATCCTAATGAGAATGCATCTCTCATAGGTGAATTAGTACACCAAGTCAAAAAATTTCCTTTGATGAAGGAAATCCTAATCCCTTTATCTTCTAATGTGAATATAGATACCAGATGCTTCATTTATCCTAGTGCATCATAACAACATGAAGAAGAACCGATTCCCCAGAATTGAGCTGAAATTTAATGGATCTAAAGCCTTTCACAATATGAGTGGGGTTGTCTCCAAGAATGATCTTCAACTTAGTCTCCCTCTCTACCAGATTATACAGGAATTCCTTGTATCCATAAAAATGATGAGTAGTCCCACTATCAACCAAAAAAATATCCCACGAATCTGGTGGAGAAGAACTAGTAAGGGTAGAAATAAGAATGTATTCATATTTATTTACATCATTACTTTCATACCTGAGAGCCCCTGAATTCTTTTGACGAGAATGATCTTCTTGACCATCGCTTGAGGTCTCTTCCTCTTCTCTCATATATTCTCTCAAGGTTATTCCTTTGATTATTTTTTCTTCTTTTATTATTTTTATTTCTTTTGGTGTTGTAATGTTTTGTCTTTCTCTTCTCAGGAAAGTCTCAAGGATAATGACCTTTCTTGTGGAAGTTGAAGCATTCAATATGAGATATTGAACTATCATTCCTTCCTTTTTTATTTTGAGAATGAGGCTCCCTTAATGGGCCTCCTTTTCCCTTCTTCCTTTTCTCATGAGTGATATATGCAATGGGCTCTCCCTCTTCATGATTTTGAATCCTTCCTATTGTTGTCAACCTTGATTCTTCTTGAGTAAGATTCCCAAGAATTTCATCAAATGATGAAAGGAAATTGTTGTTTCTAATTGTAGTAATGAAGGTTTCCCAAATATGAGGGAGACCTCTAAGAGTCACAACTACTAGTTCCATGTAAGGCACATTTTCTCCAACTCTCTGCAATTTTTCTCTAATGCAAGAGATCATCATAATATGAGATTGAACAACTTCTCCTTTGTTCATATTGGTTTCCTCGAGTTCATATTTCAAGGTGATGATCTCATTGATGTTGTTGATTTCATACATGACAATTATCTTGCCATAAATCTCTTTAGACTTTCTTAAATTCCCAACTCATGTAAGTAAATGATCTTATAAACCATGAGTTATAATTTGTTTTGCTTTGGACTCACCTTTCTTGTACTTGTTCTTGAGGGAAGGGGAATTATTTTTTGGAGGCTTGGGCATCCTTCCCTAGATGTATTATAGCACATCATTGTTGTCAGCTACGATCTCCAATTTGAATTTCCATGCAACAAAGTTTGATGCGTCACCCAACTTTTCATGCTTCTTGATGGTAGACGATGACATCTTGACCTTGACTAGGAAATCTTCTTTAAAAAAATGAGGGCTTCAATGTTTATCTTCTTTTGGGATTATCCTTTACCTTAGCTTCGATTCCATGTTAATTTTTTCTGATTGTTTTATGTTGCATCAGTTACATTAGTCCAATTTACTTTTTCATTAACAATGCATCCAATTATTAGCAATATAACCAATCATAAACATAACTGAAGAAAGAATAATATATGCAGTGACAAAGAAGAAAACAACACAACCATAAGAGACATCAAATTGGTCCAAGACCAAAGAAAAATCCCACAAGGGGGAACCCTTTCAAATCTTCTTCTTTAATAGATCGTCATAAAAAAATTCCAACAGAGAGTACACTGATCCCAATAGATATATTTGTAGTGGAGATTTACAAAATAAATCTACACATCTACACATCTATCTACCATCAGAGAGAAACCCAAAACTATCATATCATTGAAGCCAACTGAAGCCAACTATCAAACCCAAAGTGAAAATCCTGAACGCCCTCAACAAAATTGACTGTGTGCATCTGAAACACCCTAGATGCTCTCTCTACCACTATGTGAGGGCATCTGTAACTGCTCAGATGCTCTAAGGAAGACCCTGTGTGTGTGTCTAGGGTCAAGATCACTAGATCTTTTCCAAAACCCTCAAACGCTCTCTTCCAATTGCTATGCGTTCATCCAGGATGTCCTTGACGCTCTCAAGACCAGTATGTGTGAGCATCCGGGGTCTGAAACCTTCAAATATGCCTCTGAAGCCCTAAACGTCCTCATAAGCTTTTGTGCCAGTGTCTAGGGCTCTCTAGACATTGTCTTGACCATTGTGTCCCAAATTCAAGGGACTAAAATTAACAATTATGTGCCAACGTCAAGGAATCAAAAGACTCTAGATCAGAGCGAGCTTCACTCCTATGATTTTGGACCCTTGTGTGAACTCCTTCTGTCATACCTATGTGAACCAAGACAAAAGAGAAGACTACAAGATGGTTTGATCAATGTGATGAAATGAGCTTGAGGTGGATTCTATTTATAGGATTTCCTAAGGGTCCACTTGGGGTTGAGGCCAACCTAAAAATTTCCACATGCGTGTGGGGCCGACCCATTCCATAATACATGTATGAATATAATGATTCAAAAATCAACTTTCGCTTGACCAAATAGGGTGATCTTTAGGTGAATTTTGGTTCTCTCAAAAAGAGAAATTTAATGCATACATCATCTCGATCATTTGAGTTGTACAATGTTGAATTTGACCCTAGTTGCATAAATTAACAAGGTTTCCCACCAGTGCATGACATGGTGGGTGACTTAGAGGAGCGGAAGAGTATTCTTTTCCCTATCGGAAAAATCATGAACCAAAAAATATCCTTCCAACATATTTAACCATTTATCTATGACATTTGCATCTATTTGACCTTCAAATATAGGGATATAGAAGTTAATGTATACCTTGAAGGGAGGGGCACCTCCAAGGTAACTGTTGGATGGCGATGTGTCACATGTTGGCATCCACCGAAGGATCTGGGAAAAGTTTTCCATCATCTCATTCCTTTGTCACTCGAGGGATTCTTCTAGCAACAATTTTATAATATCTCCTACTCCATCATATTTATTTTCTTCCCCCATGGGCAGTCATTGGTGTTGGTGGGGACGGTCTTGCAAGGGTTCAACCAGTTCAGGTCCCAACTCCTTATACCTCAAGCTCCTTGAGGACATGCACAAAAAAATAGAGAAAGATAAGACCACTCTGATACCACTAATATGGATTTATGAAAAAATGAAATGAAATACAAATATAAACAACAATATAGAGCTAGAACAAAAACATAACTTTAATTCTTTAATAACAAAATACTGAAAATTATTACATGCAGAATGGAAATAAACTAGTTCAGGTGATGGTATCTTATCTTTGAAAATATATTTAGTGGCTACATGCTTTTTGAATTGTATTACAATGAGACGCAAAGGCTTATTTATTTTTGAGAAACAATGGAAAACACTAGACATCCAAAAATCTAACCCTAGGAGATGAAGCAACAAAAGTGTGTGGGCCTTCTTGGGGTAAATTGGTACATTAACTTCACAATGTTATAACTTTCGCATGTGATTTTCATTTGACATGTACTATACTTCATTAAAATATCCATCCGAGTAATAAAAAAATTGACTACATAGTTTTAGCAAAGGCTATCAGTTTGCCAGTTTTCCAAAAACATGTTGATTAGAGCCTTAAAATGTCTCTGGAAGTTCAGGACCCAAAAAAATGCAAAAAATAGTAAATTGTGCTACATTTAAGGAAACTGAAAGAAACAATGTTGGGGGTCCAAGTAGAATAGCTGTGTGGCCACCAATATCTACCTAGATCAACTACATACCTTGATCTTGCTTATCCAGAAATCAAGTTTACTCCCTATATTTATCAATATCACAACACAGGAGTAATCACTACTCCACATGCATGGCCGAGTTCTTGTTTTGATGGCACAAATACATATAATAATTTCTATCCAGAAAAGAGAATAACATATTCCCATATTAGTATTAAAACTATAACCACAACATTCCCCTTATTTGTAATTTTTAAAGTTCAATTTTCTTACCTTAGGTTCAGCCAAGGTTGGCAAATAGACAACAATGTCCAAAGGTTGTGTGTCCAATATGATTAGAACAAAGCCTAACCCCCAATGCAGTGTCTTGAAAACTACCATAGAAAACACGCACTCAATACATCTCCTCAAACAAATAAACATCTAAATAACTACAATAGTAGCCAATGAAGTTACTTTCATGTGCACAGTTCTTCAATGATCTAACCTAGATGCATACCAAACAACATCTAGTATTAGTGTGTAGAGCTATGTATCGGCCATTGGCCTGGATTTCAAATTTACATTTACTATTTCTTTTGTCTAATCACATAAAATAAAATGAAAAACATGAATGAGATGCCATTGTTGGAGCCTTCTCTAAAACCCTGAACCGAAATTGAAAACAAAGAGAATAAATGAAGAGTGAGGATGGTCTTACTGTCTTATCTTAGACATTATTTGTTGCGCATACGTGGCAAGGAAGGTTACATCTTGCTAATTGACTTAACAAATGATGCAAAAGAAATGATTTGGCAATGTGTGTTCCTGTTGAAACCCTTCACAAGTCAATATGGACAAGTATACCTAATGATAACTTGAGACATTCATCTCTTAAACCCTAATTACACTGAGATTCATAACCTCAAATCTAAAGCCCTTTGGCTAGGTAAGGCTTCTTGGCATTCATTTACACCAATGCTAAAAATTTAGCTTCTGGGAATTTGAACCATTCTGGGGCTCTTTATGGGGGTGCAACAAGTTTGTTCGTCAGAGATGCATCAACCCTTGAAACTGTCCAAGACAACTAAGTATCCATGAAAAGTTATTTTGTCTCAAATTTTATATGGAAGGAAACTAAAATACTTATAAGTTTTAATCTAAAATAATTAAAATAAAATTATAAGAAGCAAGAGTGTGTATCTTTCCTTGGCTTTCCTTGAACTTGCTTTAGAAAAGATTTACTTCATATTTATTTCCCTCATTATAATATTGTTATAATGTGTTAAGATTGGGATGAAGAAACAAGGTGAGGTTCAGATCACTAATCATACATTTGGGTTTTCTAATTACTTAAATAATATAAAAGTAAGTGGATAATGCATGAGTTTACAAACTTGAAAAACTAGAATGGTGTGTAATAGAGGATGACAACTAAGATGGAACATGAGGGATATGTAGTATTGTGATATATATCAAACCCAATAAAATTATTACATCAAATAATTTTTAATAAAGCAAATTATTGGAAGATAATAAATATTAATAAAATATATTTGTAAATTATTTTTTGATTACAGAGGAATCAGAAACTGGAGCCTCGCAACTCGTGTTACACGGAGTCGATTTTGACCACTAACACTATAACCCCTGGGAATTACGTCGCTTTGGGCTAGTCCGGGGGATTTGAAATCATGACCTTCACTACGGAGCCCGCCTTTGTAAAGAACTTCACCGAACTGTGATTACCAACTCACCTACCTCGCAACTCGTGTTACACGGGGTTGATTTTGACCACTAACACTATAGCCCCTGGGAATTGCATCGCTTTAGGCTAGTCCGGGGGATTTGAAATCATGACCTTCACTACAGAGCCCGCCTTTCTAAAGAACTTCACCGAATTGTGATTACCAACTCACCTACCACCTGGAGCTAAATATATTTGTAAATTAAAACTGGCTAACTCCGTTCAAAACTATCTTCAATCCCCTTAATACATTTATCTATTATTGATTATTGAATTTCAATTTCATGCTAGAAATTTGACCTGGTGTAGTAAAATTACAAAAAAAACATGGATTCTTGGAAGTGAGTGATGACGATTTTCTCCCATTTCGTTATTAGTGCGTTGGCTGTCGTGGAGAATCATAAATATGGTGGTTTCATAATGTCAAAAAACTTATCTAAAAGGTGCATGCACAGTTGAGGTTTTCAGTATTATTTGTTTCTTAAAAGGTGAAATAATGATGTATTTATTTGAAAGATGTTGTTATTAAGATGTATATGATTGGTGACCATTTTTTCCTATTTTATTATATTGGCTGGCTGTCGTGGAGAATGATAAATATATTTATTTTACAATCATAATAAAATATTTATTTATATTTTAATTATTTTTGAAAATGATATATAAGAGAAATTTGGTTGATTTTATTTTTTAATTTTTAATTAATGGTTTAGATTGATTTTTGGGAATATGTTATATATGTTTTTTTTCTGAATATGCTTAATATATGCATCGTCTCCATGCTTATTAATAATTGTAGTGTCAAAAAGTTTGTTAGGGTGTTTGGACTTTTAATAAATTTAAAATTTTAGATTCTTGCTATGTGGCTCTATAGTGCGTTAAAAAGTTTGTTAGGTTGCATTGTCCTTTAATAAATTTAAAATTTTAGATTCTTGTCATATGGCTCCGGACCACCAATTTCTTAGAGATTTGAGATTATTTGAATAAGTTTATTAGGTTGCACTGTCCTTTAATAAATTTAAGAGTTTAGATTCTTGTCATATGGCTCCGACCCACCAATTTCCTAGGGACTCGAGATTATTTGAATTCTAATAAGTTAGCATATTTTATTTAGCAAAATGCTTAATTACATTTAATAAATTTTAAAAATTATATTTGTGTCATGTGGCTCTTTTCCAACTAATTTTTTAGGGATGTGGGATTATTCCAATTCTAATAAGTTCTTCCATGATAAGTTCCTCATTATTATTTATAATATTCATTTATATATAAGCAATTGTTATTTAGCAAAATGGTCCATTTTAGAATAAGATATGTAATTTTTTTTCCTCAAGTTAAGGTTGACCCATAACCTTTTTTATACATGTTTAATCAGGTAAATGTGTGCACCCTTAAGGCATTCTTCCTATAACTTTTTTTTGTTATATTTATAAAACCCTGAGCTATAGTAACCATATTAATATTTTTAATATGGTTGTACTAGTTTATTAATAAACATTTTTTTAAAGTAATAGTTGACAAATAACTGTAAATAATGAAGTAAATTTATTTTATCTTATTATTATAATTATTAATATTTAATTCAAGATAAATGCCAAAATCAAATAGAAATAACTAAAAATTAAATAATAATATATCAAACTAAATAATAAAAATAATAAATAGAAATCATAAATTTAAATAATTAAAAATGAAATGAAAACAAATTTAAAATTAAAATAAGATAAATAGAAATCAAGAATTAAATAAGGAAAGTCCCTTTTATTTTTAGTGAGTTTAGTTATTTAATTTTTTTTTTTATTTAATAATAATAATAATATCATCGATTAATTGATGATTCTATTTATTTTATTTTATTTTTAAATTTATTATTTATTTTATTTTTTGGCCATATTATTATTTAATTTTTAGTTAATTTTATATGATTTTTTAATTAAAACATTATTAATAATAATAAAATTAATTGGATCGGCCAGAGCGAAGCGTGAGAGACACGTAGCGGCCAGAGTAACCAGTGCAAGCAGAGTTAGATCCGAATGGAGAACGGTAGGGGGGAGCCCGACTCCCTCCTACAAAGAAGCCCTAGCCAGCAGAAGTAAATCACCAGCTGGAACTAGTAAAGACGGTATGAACTTCAGAAATAGGGTCAATGAAAAGGAAACGGATGGAACCAAAACAAAAAAATATAGCAGCACAGAGGATAAAGAGGAAGAAGACAAAAATCTGGGTTCATGAGCTAGAAAACAGAAAGGACCCTGCAAACCAAAGCAGAAATCACTCCTCGAGTAATATTAAATGATCCTTCTCTGTAGGAGCACAGAGAACATATGGGAACCTACGCCATTACCTATAAATTCATGGGACTATGGCCCACTGAAAAGGCTTTACAGACGTGGATCAAGTATCATTAGAAGCCCAAAGGAAGCATTGACCTTCATCTAGGGTCAAAAGGATTCTTCACAGTAGTGTTCTCCAATATCGAAGATAAAGACAAAATATTCGAGGGAGGACCTTATTTTTTTGCTGTAGCAGGTCTCTATATGAGACCTTGGGAAATGAACTTTGTCCCAGAGAGGGAGACTTTCTCTTCATTTCCTGTGTGGGTAAAGCTCTACTCTCTACCTCTTGACTATTAGCAAACTGAATCATTGGCTGCCATTGGCAATAAACTAGGATGCTATGTTAAAGCTTCTGAAGCCACAAGAAGAGGAAAATATACCTCCTTTGCAAGGATATGTGTGGAAATGGATCTATCAGGAGCATTTCCGGACGAAGTCATCTTGGAAGTTTTGGATGAGGAGTGGGTGTAGACGGTAGATTACGAACATATCCCCTTCATATGCCGAAGATGTCATGAACATGGGCGCCTATTAAGAGACTGCCCTCTCAGCAAAGAAGATAACAAAGATAAACTGAATGCAAGGAAGGACACTGAAAGCTTCCAGAAAGTGGATAGCAGAGGAAGGGGGGAAAAAGGGACCAAGGCAACATCACACTGAGGGGCAAAAGGTTAGTCAGAATAAGTTTCAAGTGCTAGAAGAACTTGAAGAAATCACAAGAGAGACTCAATATCAGGAGGAAAATGCTAAAGAAAAGGGAAAAACAGAGGATAAAAATCATTCTTCAGACATTGACTCTCAAAAAGAAGCCATGAGAAGTGAAACATAAATGGAAATGGACTAGGAAATGACCCAAAGCGAAATAGTTCTGGAAGAACACGAACTACAAAAAATCCTTGACAAGGAAAACTTGGATCTGGAAGGATTCCTGATGCAAAGAACTAAAGGAGGAATAGATTATCTGCTTGAAGAAGAATGCAATAGAATACGTCAGTTGTTCTTATGGAAGACTCTGGAATGAGGACAGGAGAAAGGTACAAATATCCATAAATAGGAGCACAGAGGAGTGAAAACAATGAAAGTAAATCCAGGATTAGCCACTAGAAATCTAGGTAGGAAGAGAGGCAGAAAAAAGAAAAATGAACTCTTCATGCAGTGTGGAAAGCTAATGGTAGATTCGGGTAAGATGAAAGATCTAACCAGTTACTCCTTTACAAATCTTTAATTATGAAGTTCATTTCATGGAATATCAGAGGTCTAGGTAGTAAAAGAAAATAGAGAATGCTAAGTAATATAATGAAACTAGCAATGCCAGACATAATCTTCATTCAAGAAACAAAATGCTCCATTCAGAAAATAAAACAAATCCATAATAAATGGCTCAACAAATTTGAGTTTCTAGAAGTCAAAGCAGAGAACACAACGGGAGGCATTCTCACTCTTTGGAACCCCCAAAAAGTCAGCATTGTAGATGCGGAGGCGACGAGAAATTACTTATCAGTTATCATTGAACCAATGGGGATGTCTGAGACCTTACTGGTTACGAATGTCTATGGTCCTCAGAGGATTGATGAGAAGCTTAGATTTTTGAACTCCCTCGCAGATCTTAGAAGTAGACATGAAGAAATCCCTTGGGTCATTAGAGGAGACTTTAACATGATTAAATATCTTTCGAAAAAAAAGGAGGCACCAGAATCCTCAGTAGAGATTCAGCAGGATTCCATTCTTTCATAGAAGACATGAAAATGCTTGACTCTGAAATGCATAATGGTCTTTTTACTTGGAACAAAAAAAGAGGTGGCAATGCTCAGGTTGCCTCCAAGTTAGACAGATTTTTGATCTCCGAGAAGCTGATGCTCACAAATACAAAAATATCTTCAAGTGTTCTTCCATTTGGAGGCTCTGATCATTGGCCGGTCCAATTAGAAATCAAGGGAATTGATGCTCCCAGAAACAAACCCTTCAGATTTGAGAATATCTGGCTCTCCCAACCAGATCTCATCAGCAACATTGAAAAATGGTTGTCTGAAGATCTTCAGATTCAGGGCACCAAAATGTTCCTCCTCCATAAAAGACTAAAGCACATAAAACTCAAACTCAAAGAATGGAACAACAAGGATTTTGGCAACATTTTTGTAAACAAAAAATCAGTAGAGATCAAACTATAGGAACTAAACCAAGCAATGATCACAGATGGTTTTGATAAAAACAAAAGTGAGCAAGCTGAAAAACCTCAACCTTGATTGGGAGAATTTATGAAAATAGGAGGAAACCTTTTGCAGACAAAAGGCAAGAGTCCAATGGCTTAAAGAATGTGAACGAAACACTAGGTTTTTCCACCGTTCCACCAAAGCCAATAGAATGCACAATAGAATCTCCTCAATTTTGAATGAATATGGGGAGCTTCAGACATCTCACAAGAATATTGAAGGTGTAGTGGTTCATTATTTCAGAGGCATCACAAATGAAAATAATCCAGACAGAGACCAATGCATCAAGGAAATTACATAGAATATTCCCAGGATGGTGTCTAGAGAAGATAACTTTATTATGAACAAACCAGTAACTGAAGCAGAGGTCAATATGGTGATTAAAGAAATGCAGAATGGCAAAGCTCCAGGTCCAGAAAGTTTCAATGTTGACTTTTTAAAGCCTATTAGAATGTTGTCAAACAGGAAATTTTGGAGGTGGTTGAGGACACCAGAAGAAGTAAATCCATTCTGAAAGCCCTCAACAACTCCTTCATCTCCCTGGTCCCCAAACAAGACTCAGCCCTAACTCCTAACAAGTTCAGGCCTATTGTTTTATGCAATGTTATATAGAAAATTATTTCCAAGATCTTATCCAACAGACTCAAACCTCTTCTTCCTTCTTTGATATCTGGGGAATAGTCTGGTTATGTTAAAGGAAGGGAAATCCTGGATAATATTATTCAGGCCCACGAGGTTGTTCATTCTCTCACTAGTAAAAGGCAAGCCAGTATGATCATGCAATTAGACATTGCAAAGGCATATGACAAAGTGAACTAGACTTACATCAAAAAGGTCCTTTCTGCTTTTGGGTTTGATCATGACGGGATCAGATGGGTCATGGCTTTGGTTACTTCACACAGTTTTTCAATTACGGTGAATGTCTCACCCTCAGAGATCTTCACGCCTTCCAGAGGCCTCAGGCAGGGAGACCCTCTCTCTCCCTTTCCTTTTATCCTCATCATGGAAGGATTGGGCTGAACCTAAAGAGGCTAAAGTCTTGGTCAAGGGCCTGCATTTAACGGAGAATGGCCAAGCCTTAACTCATCAGCAATTTGTGGATGACACCATGTTGTAGGGTATTCCCATAGTAAAGGAAGCTACAACGTACAAAAAAATCTTAAATGACTTTGCCTCGGCTTGAGGTATGGAAGTCAATCTCTCCAAATAATTTTTCTTTTTCTTAAACACTAACATTGCTATTGAAAGGAACATCTCCAGAATTATGGGCTTCCAAAGGGAGGTCCTCCCCTCAAAATATTTGGGAACCCCCCTAATGGAAAAACCAATGCACAAAAGTATCTGGGAATTGGTCCTCAATAAGATGCAAGACGAGATCAAAAGATGGATGTACAGAGTGTTGAACCTTGCAGACAGATTGATTTTAATGAAGGCAGTTCTTCAATCTATCCTTGTTTTCTTTTTATCAGCCCTGCTAGCTCCCAAAGGAGTCCGACAGCAATTCAAGAGCCTTCAGAGAGACTTTCTCTGGGGCAAGGAGGAAACCAGAAAGAAATGGGCCCTTGTTTCTTGGGATAAAATCTGCAAACCCAAAAGTCATGGAGGCCTAGGCCTAGACGATCAGGAGATTCTAAGTAGTGTTTTAGGAGCCAAACTCTAGTGGAGATGGGTGAAGGAACCAGGGGCGCAATGGGCTAAAACCTGGAAAGAGAAATATGCTAAATCCTGGAAAACGAGTGATCTCATCAGAATGTCAGGGAACATAAAAGGCTCTCACATCTAGAATAAATCTTGGGAAAACAGAAGACTGGTACAAAACAACAGCTTCTGGGAAATGAGAGCAGGAGATCAGGCTCTCTTCTAGGAAGGTAAATGGCAACAAGAACCTATGTTGATAAGGGAGGACTTTATGGGCATCAAGCAAGAAACTGATTCCCAAGGACTAATTAAATTTAGGGACTTCTGGAATCTTCCTCAGGATACTAAGAAATGGAGAAGCTAGAGGACTATAGAATGCCGAGAGGATGGCCCCTTAAAAGCCAAATCAGAAGAACTCATGAACAGTTTAGAACAGAGGAAGATCTTGGTTATAGATGGGCAGGATTAGTTAAGATGGGGCCAAAACAAAGAAGAAATCTTCAACATCAAGGGAGCTAAAAGAATTTATCTTAACCTAGACCCCTGCGTTTTGGCTAAGTCCTGGCAAAAACTTTGGAGCCACCAAGGATGGAAGAATATCAAACTGTTTATGTGGTTAGTTCATCACAAAAAATATTAACTTGGGAAAACATTCAGAAGAGGGGGGTGATGGGGCCTTCTAGATGCCAATTATGTGAGGCTCAAGAGGAGACTATGGAGCATTTTCTCAATAACTGCACCTATACCTCCTGGTTGTGGGATTCTTTCAATAACATTTTTCAACAGACAGACAGAGACAAAGGCAGCATCATCAACACCCTGAACAAGTAGAGAAAAAACTTTTCAGAGTATGAGATCCTTAATTTAGCCTGGACCTTTACACCAAGCTTCATAACCTGGAATGCTTGGAAAGAAACGAATAAAAGAATTTTCAAGGATGAGAAAACAACTCCTCTTTGCCTTATGGAACTGATCTTAAAGCAGATAAAGCAGATTGTTTCCACCATAGTGCATAGTTATCCCTCGAATCCTCCCACGACACTTGAATTGAGAACTCTCAAGCAGCTGGGGATGCATGAGATCATCCTTAATGTTCTGAGCAAAAAAGAAAGAATGTTGGAAAGGGAAAAGGAGTTCTGGTAGCCCCCACTAAAAGGTTTTCTGAAATGCAACATTGATGGGGTTTCAAAAAGCGACCCGGGGACAACAGGTTATGGAGGTGTGTTGAGAGATGAAGACGAAAAAATAATTTTTACTTTCCACTATCATTTAGGCTAGCTACCAAAAACATGACTGAATTAATGGCTTTGGAACAATGTCTAGAGCTTCTTAAACTCAATCACAACTCAAATGTTCTCATCGAAGCAGACTTTGAGATTTCTATAAATGCAGTCAAGAAAATCAACTATGGAACAACACCTGAAAGAGTCTCAAAACAATGGAGACTTATACAAGTGTACCAGAGAATCCAAAAACATCTCCAGAGTCTAAGAACAGTTAGCTTCAATCATGTTTGGAGGAAGGCTAACAAACTTGCAGATCTTCTGGCCAATCAAGGTGTGATAAATCCTGAATGCAGAATCGAAATAAAATGGCAGGAGATGCCTCCAAGTAGGCTAAAAGCTCTCTGTGATGCTCAAGCCACAGAGGATAAAGAAATTTTTTATTGTTGGGCTCGAGAGGCAGGCCATGATTAAAGCTCTTTATGCCTGTTCTTTCTTAATTCGGAGGTAGGATCCTTTTCATAGGGCTTTCTCCGCACATAGATATCTTACTGAGAAGTAAGGAAACTTATCTCCTGTGTTCCTTGAGTGGCGATATAGAGTTTCATTTGCCGTTGAAAGGCGACACAGGGTTTTAGTTGCAGTTACAGAATGGTTTGGCGGCAAGCTTTACTGCCAATTTTAGCAGGATGAAAGGCTGGTCTGCTCCCACGACGATTTTTCCCCGCTTCTTTTCTTTTGTTTCGGAAAACCAAGCAAGAAGTGGTTTTCTTTTGATCACAAGGCTCAAAGATGGTAAGTGGTTTTGGCCCATTGAGAGTGATTCCACTCAGCTCTCCCCACGTGGTGGGGGTCATGCTCTTCATACCACCTTTGATCGTGCCTTAAATTCCTTGCATCTTGGCTCCCCGATATCTCTCAGCATCATCCTTTTCTGCGGGGGCATTCGACAGTCATATCTCGTCGGGCTTGTTTGTGGGACTGTGCGTCTGTTCGCTCTTTGCGAGTTATTCACGGGAGGCACCACGAACTTTGACTTTGGATCTTCTTTGTGGGGTCGCGTGTCAGTTCTCTCTTTGCAAGTTATTCACGGGATGTATTACGGATTTTGACCTTGGGTCTTCTTGTTTTCGGGGGGATGTTTTGTTCATTAGCCTGTCTTTTAGTTGGTTTGGTGGGTCTCATCTTTGTTAGTTCGATCTCGTTGGTTTCTTAGGCCTTAAGTTCTTCAGGCCTTTTGTACTTATTGTAATTATACTTTTGGGTTATTGAAATAGAAGGAAAGTCTCTTGCTTTAGCAAAAAATAAATAATAAGATTAATTTAATTTAATTCATTATTTACAATGATTTTTCAATTGTATAGAAAATTTATTTATTATAAATAATAATTCCTTAGTCAAAACTAGTTGTTATATTATAATGGCTAGAAAACATTTCTATATATCTATTTTTTTATGTCAAGATTTAGTTCTCCATGTTGTCCCCAAAAAAAATATGACAAAAAAATATTTTTTAAGATACAAGTTATGAATCACATAGATCTAAATTCAAAAAACATTTATTTGTCTTTGTTATTAGTTAGAAATATTATTGTTTTCTTAAATGTTTAAAAAAATGGTTTATTTATCGTTTTTATCAAGGTTGTGTGTAATTGATTACAGTTTCCTCATATTTCATAATAAGTGGGTTGTATATAGTGGAGAAAACCTATCTGTTTCTCAATGTTAATAAAAAACTTATTTGTCTATGTTTAGCTAAGGAAAGATACATGTAAGGACTCCTTTCTTAGTCTTAGCTATATTTCTATTTATTACATATTCTCGAAATATTTTAGAATTTAATTAACTTAAAGAAGTGAAACAGTTGAATATATAATAGACATCAAGATGCCAAAGAGAGGTCGAACAATTGAATCTGCAATACACAATTAAATATGTAAAATAGGCCATAGGCATAAAGATGCTCTTCAATATTGTTATCTTTTAAAATATTGATAAACTGATTTATTTATTTATTTGAAAGATCTTATCATCAACAATGTGAAGGATTTAGTTATTTGAAAATTCCAAATGTAAAAATATCTATCCTACAGTTGGATTTCCCCATCAATGGTTTTTCCTCTGAATTTCCAAATGATTTCAATTAAAAACACTTGCTGAGAGCAATTGGAAAGCATCGCTGTAAAAACAATTATTTTCCTTTCTTGACAATGGAATACATAACGCTGTTGGTTTATAAAAAATATACATGTATGGGCGGCTGAATATAATAGTGACCCGCGACTGCATGCAATTTACTGAAGGGTCGCATTTTTAAATCCCATCCATCTCCAGTTGGCATCAGCTTTCAGATTGCACATCCAACCAATCGTCATCGAAGATCCTAAAATAACACATCAAGAAATATAATAACATAAATAATACATCAGGAAACATAATAACATATTAAAATATAAACAAACTTTTTAATGTTATTATGATAATATGAAAATAATAAATCTGAAAACATGATATATATCAGAATTAGGCAGAGATGAAATCCCGGTGAATATGTCATGCAATAATTTAAATGGCATAACCTATTTAAAAATAAAAGATAAAATTTATATAGGCTTGATAAATAATATTAATTATTATATATATAAATTTATTAGTGTATAACAAATTAATTATTATTTTTTAATTTAATCAAAAAAATTGTGATTTTATTTATGAGCGGTAATTAAATTATATTTAAAGATATTTGTAGTAAGTAGCTTTTTTTTTGCAAAAAAAAATAATTTGTTCTCCAAAAAAAATTCGTTTAGGGCTTCAAAACAGCTCTTGAAGTTTGAGACCCAAAAAGGACAAAGAATAGTAAATTGTGCTACAATTGAGGAAACTGAAAGTGTTGGGAATCCAAGTGGAATAGGCAAGTGGAAACCAATATCCACCTAGCTCATTTCTCTCCCCTTAGGAAGCAATGATCCCCATTGCCTTTAGTGTGTCCACGAGATGGGAAACTTCTCTTGAATTTGATCCTTAGTGAATCAGTTGTCTTAGGGCAGGAGTTGCTCAACTTTGACAACTCGATACAATTGGATATTCTATTAGTGAGTGGTATTGATTTGTGTGTCCATAATCTGATCAGTTGTGGCATGTTTTATGAAGTTTGGATTGATATTTGTTGGTGTTGGCCATTTTGTGATGTCTAATGTGTCCAACAATGGTGGAAAGTATGGTCGAAGGAAGTCCATATTAAACATTGGGTGCAAGACAAGGAATTGGTGAATGTTGAACTCAAAGAATTTTGATCCACACTCTTGGTGATGTTGTTAGGCTCATATCAGAGAGATAGGATATTTCCATGGGCTCTGACAAGGTGTTGTTTCTGCAAATGCAGCCAAACATTGTTAGCTACATGAAACTTATTTGATACTTGATGTTGATCATGTTGTTTCTTGTACTTGGCATTGGACTTCTCCAAGATGTCATGACCCAACTGGCGGACGTGTTGGATGCATTCAATAAACCTAGTTGCTTTATCAACCTAAAAGTATACACGTGTGGATTCTATTTGTGTAGTCAGTTGAGGCATGGCAACATCAATCACAAAAAATGGTTGAAATACCAGACCTACTTGAAAAGGAATGCGACAAGTCGAGCCATGGAGAGATATGTTATAGTTGTGTTGCACATAGGGAAGTCTCTCATCCCAAGTTCATGGATGCTTGGAGTTGTACATGTAGAGTATGTGCACTCACTAGTAGAAAATGAGAAATTAGTGACTAGGTGACTAAAAAAGTTAGTCACCGCAACTTTTCTAAGTGAAATACTACAAAAAATGAGCAATCTTACACTACTACACCAAGGGCACTTTTAAGACATTTTTTTAAGACAAAAGAAATCTTTTGTCTTAAAAAGTCACTTTTTATTCTAATTATTTTAAATTAAAATTTAATATCATCTGAATCGTCTTAAATATAAAATTTAAGAAAAAAATAGTTTGAGACAAAAATATTTTAAGACAAAACTTTATATTTAAGACAAAAACAACTTAAGATAAATATATTTTAGGACAAAAGAAGTTTAAGACAAACTATTTTAAGACAAAACTTTATGTTTAAGACAAAAACAGTTTAAGACAAAAATATTTTAGGGTAAAAATAGAGTGAGACAAAAATATATTAAGGCAAAATTTTATTTTAAGTCAAAAATAGTTTAAAACAAAATTATTTTAAGGCAAAACTTTATATTTAAGACAAACAGATTGAGACAAAAATATTTTAAGACAACTTTATATTTAAGACGATGGGCACTTAAGACGAAACCCATTTAAGACAATTAACAATTAAGACAAAAACATATCAATCTAAGAAAATATTATTTAACAACTACAAAATTGACTCTGACAATGCACCCTAAGTCTGCCAACTTGCAGGTTACTACTGTATCATGCCTATACCAATGCTTCTATTTCACTTTCCATTCATATTATCTTATATAAAGACAACGACTTATTGGGCTCTTTGTTTTGTCGGGGTAGTCGACTTTGAAGAATGTGAAAACTTTCCTTGGCAAGATTTCCCAAACATTAATTACTCTTTCATCCCTTCGATCTCTATTGATACGATTAGAGACAATTTGTATGTCATTTCATTTGACACTACTACATGAGGGGAACTTTAAGATAATTTTTAAAGATGTCTTAAAATTCTCAATATGACATGCTAGTAAAAAAGGTAAAGGATTAGGGGTTCGTGTTTACGCTATTGATGGGTTATTTGGGAAGTAGAGCAATGGAGGTTGACAACAACTAATGCGATTTAGGGCGATGGAGGCTGAAAACAGAGGTGTGCATCATGAGAGAAGCGATGGAGGCACTTTTGATGAACGTTAATAGGTGGTAACATAGTTGGAGTACTTTTCGAGATCTCCATCAATTATGTTTTAATATGTGTTTTTTGACTATTTTATTTATTTTGAATGCTACTTATATCCATTGGTTGTTGTTATTAGCACATTTTTGTGCTATATGGGCAACATGGATTAGATTCACCTAAAGAATTGTTGAAAAAGGCAGCAAGAAGTTCTCAATTTGATTTTTCCTAGATTAAATTGAGAAAATTTGAATTTCCACATTAGTAGACAACTTGGATGCAATTAGCTTGTATCACATGGTTTGTGTCACCATTTTACTCAATAAATTCGAGTTGGAGGAGTTAGAGTTCAATTAAGCATGTGTGATTGCTAATCTGTAGCAATCAAAGTCAATTATCTCAAGTTGTTCTCAGTTAAACTAGTTCTAACTATTGGAGGAACTGGTGGAAGGCTAGTTGTGCAGTGGGACTTCAGTCAAATGTAGTGATCATCTATTTAACTGATCAATCAACCCAAAATAGCTAGTGCATGCAAATAATTCGAGTTCCTCAGCTATGGTGGAGATTCCAAGGTAGTGTAACATTAGTTGTAGACTAGTCTTGAGCATATAGGTGTTGCATGCAGTCACATGATCAACCTTAGGAATTGCGCAATCCATTTTGGAAAAATCCTAAATAATAGGGGCCTAATTTCTCAAGGAATTGCACAAGGAAATAGGGGCTCAAGCAGAAGCAGAAATTGACAAAGTTTGGGTTTGAGATTCTTAGTGAGTAGAGAGATAAGTTATTCACTTACAAGTTCTGGAAATTTGAGTAAAGCAATTGTAATACATCTATATTCATAAGATTGATGCAAGAAGGCATTGGACTTATTAGAAGATTGCTTTCCCCAGGAAAAACATTGTGTGCATGTGTTTTATTTCTTATTGCATGTTTGAATTTTTTGTTCTATATGGTGAATTAACTTCTGTAGAGTAGTAGAGTAGGTTTGCGTCTTATGATTTTGAAAAAACTTCATAAGAAGTTGCAAATCTACACCATAATTTCTACATCGCATCCTAGCAGGATTCACATTAGAGAAGGAATTTCGAATTTCTTTCTCAGGAGGTTTGAATTTGCAGTTTAGTGTAGCAATATTTCTTAAGAACTAAAAATATGACCTTCAACGGGCTGAGGCTAGAGTATGCCTTGGAAGAAAACTCAAATTTTATTGACTGGAAGGATCGCATGGAGGAGGTATTGAATGGCAGTGGATTTCTAGAGTACAACAAGAGAGATGTTACAAAACCAGTAGATCTGATGCCCAAAACCTTGCTAAGTGGAAGAAAGTTGTAGCCATGGTGTGGATAATAATATTGGAGGGAGTACGAGACCACATTGTTAGCAATCTCCATGGAAAAGAAAATCCTTATGCAATGTGGTAGGCAATGACAAATCTATTTTAGAATAGTAGTGACCAGAAAAAGTTGGTACTCAAGGATAAACTTTGAAATATCAATATGTAGAAGAATGACTTTATCCTACAATATCGAAGGTGGTTCACACAAGTTCGTGATGAGCTACTTGATCAGAAAATCACTCGTGAGTGTCCTCAGTTAATTAATTAATAAATGAAGGTATTACAAACACATGTGTTGTTGTGTGTCTATGTTATTTTAGGCAATGGATCGATTAGATTGCAAAATACACATACACTGGAAGAATGGAAAACAGCAAGAGAAACACAGTAAGAAAATGCAAGGACACAACAAATTTAAAAAGGAGTTCACCCTATTCTCCAGGGCTACATCTCCAGTCCAACTTTCAGTGGTAGCCTTCTTTTATTGTGTCTTTAAAGCAGAGATTTACAATGAGGAGCTCAATTTGAGTTTCCTGAAACAAATTATGCTTGGTAGTGTGGTTCTTGGATTCCCCAAGCCACTAGAGTGCACAGACTCTTTCCCTTTCCAAGTCTTGACCTCTATGGTCTTTTAGAGCAGGAGCCCAATGTGGTGCTCAATTCCCGACATATCCTCACAAGGATTGCTTGAACCTCTCAAGCTTTTTGTTTGCTCGATGCTACCTTAGGTCAGCTTGGCTCTCTGTTTTCTTCTTTTTGCTTCACTGTCTCTTCTTTGCTCTTGCTCTCTCTATCTTCATTCTTTTTTTCTCTCTTCTTCATGTTTTGTTCTTTGTTTGTTCATGGCTTAAAGAGTATCTATCTCACGATTGTTCGATTCCTCTTCCGCCCCTTCGGATTGCCTGCTGCCATTTGCTTGGAGTTCCATGCCTCTGCATCGTTGCCATCATCCATAGGGAAGTGGCCACTTGTCCTCTCACAAACTGTGTCAACTCTTCTCAACGGTTTGGTAATTCAGCTACACTATGGAGTGACTCATTCACCAACTCAATGGTCAAATTGGGCTTCAGAATTTTAGATGTCGTGGCTTGATTCCCATCTCAAATCTAGTTTCTCCATTGTGCGCAATCTCCACCATCAAATTTGGAGCCCCCAGATCCTACGTTATTTGCTCATTTTGCGTAGTTGACTTGCTTGACCGTTAGCGTGCAATGAGAGACAATTTTCTCTCTCATCTGCCAGACACGCGTCGTGCAATGAATGGAATTGCTTGTTTTCAGCCAAATCTGCTTACCGCCCAAGGGTGCCCCCGATATACCACCAGTTTCGGAGCACAGGACCTGCCTTTTCCCTTAGCGCTTTCCCCATGATTTCTCGGCTTCCCATGCGACCAAGCACTTGGGGCCTTTCCTTCTTGAGGGATTTTGCCCAGAATCGTGCATAAAAAATTGCCTTTGTTTCTCGATCCAAGCTTCCCAAGTGCCAATTTTTCCTCCTGCGTGGACTCCATGGGCCTCAGTCAGCACGCTTTGACCGAGGTCCTCGTTGTTCATTGTTGGCTGCAATCTACCACTGTCCAGAGGTCTTCCTGATTGCTCTGTGTTCATAAATTTGAAGTCTGTCCTATCTTAATACAGTCATGGCACTTTGATAATCTTCATGGATACAATTTGGATCACTGCCTTCCCACTAAAAAAGCTTTTGCACCACCAAAAGTTGGTTTTCAAGCATCGACTAAGTGAGGGTACAATTGTCTCACTTGGCCAATCTCTATCCACTTTTCACTGCTCGTCTTTGAACCCTTGAGCCCTACTCTGAGGTACTCAACATCTACTATGCGCATCGTCCTCACCTTCCTATCCAAAACAGTGTATTCCTGTAATTCATTAAGATATTCAGGTAGCGGTCATCAATAGAAGGCAATTGACTCTGCTCCTCAGGATCCTCAGTTAGAGAGGGTTCAATCAATCTCAAGTTATCTTCATTTACAACTGAGTAGATGTGCATGTAAGCTTGTAGATCAAGGCGAAATTTTTTTTCATCAATCTTCTGAAGTATCTTGAAGGGCCCATACCTGATAGGCTTTAGCTTTTTACCTTCAGCTTGCATCCTGTCCTTGCTGATATACAATCAGACTTGGTCACCAACTTGGAAACTATGCTCCATCCGATGCTTGTCATTTCTTGCCTTGTATTTGGTTTGGCTCTTTTCTAGCTATTCCTGTACTACCTGGTGGATCTCTTGGATCTGTTCAATGAACCTAGTTGCCCTATTCACATCACTATGTCCATCAATTGTGGTATCTTTACCAAAGACAAAATCTAAAGGAGACCTTGGTGTGAAACCAAAACAGGTCTCAAAAGGAGATATCTGTGTAGAAGAATGTTTTGCTTTGTTGTAAGCATGTTGTACATAACACAAATGTTCATCCCAAAGCTTGGGATGTTTGCTGCAATATCCTCTGAGCAAATGGATCACTATCCTATTGACTAATTCTATTTGGCCATCAGTTTGTGGATGAAAAGATGTGCTTTTCTTTAGTTTGGTGTCCATCAGTTCCCACAGATTTGACCAAAACTTCCCAACAAATCGGGTGTCTCGATCAAATACAATGGAAGTGGGTAATCCAAAATGAACCCATACATGTTCAAAAAATAGTTTTGCAGTTTGTTCAACTGTAATCTGTTTGTTACAACATATCAAAATACACATTTTTCTGAACCTATCCACAACAAAATATAGATAATCTTGACCTTTCTTAGATTTAGGTAGTCCTCCAACAAAATCCATGGAAACACTTTCCCAAGGGTGAGAAGGAACTAGTAATGGAGTGTACAAGCCTAGTTTTCTGTTGCTGGGCTTGCTTTTAGCACACATAGTACACCCTCTTACATATCTAGATACTGTCTCGTTCATTTTTGGCCAATAACAAAATATTTGTAGCTGTGCAACTGTTTTACTTACCCCAAAGTGTGTGTTTCTCTAATTATCTTTACTCTCTCAGTTTGTGGAATGCATAACTTCCCACAATGGTATAAGAGTCGATCCTTTATATGATAATCTGATTCTTCTACTCGTTTTCCTTGACTTAAAATTCCATATACATCTTTAAAGTATATATCTTGAGAATTTGTTCAATGTAGCTTTCATGTAGCACAGGATTATGCTGAAGTATAGTAGATGCATTTATAATATGTCTAGATAACATGTTTGCAACTTTATTGTGTATGCCCTTTTTATATCTGATGACTAAATGAAACTGTTGTAGGAAACCCATCCATCTATAGTGCCTTGATTGCTACAACTTAGTTTGGGAGTGTATATATTGAAGTGGTTGATGATCAGTATGTATTACTATCTCTTTGCCCATTAAGCCATGTTTCCACTTTTTCACAATCTGAACTAATGCATACAATTCTTTATCATATGTAGGATAGTTAACTACTGCAGGATTAAAAGTCTCAGAATGATAACATATGGGTTTACCATGCTGTCTCAACACCGCTCCCATGGCATAGTCATTGGCATCTATTTGGATCTCAAATGGTCTTTGAAGATCAGACAGTGCTAGTATAGGTGTTGTACTAATATTTTCTTTCAAGGTGTCGAAGGCTTTCTACTGTTTGCCTCCCCACTAAAACACCTTGTTCAATCCTGTTAAAGCATGTAAGGGAGCTACAATTA